>LPNX010203759.1:259882-334329 GCA_001517045.1 Pseudotsuga menziesii | reverse complement strand
ACTTGTAGGAAGTCTTATCTACCTTACAACAACTAGACCAGATATTTCTTATGTTGTTGGCATACTTTCAAGGTTCATGCATAAACCTTGTGAAGTACATTGGTTAGATGCAAAAAGAGTTCTAAGATACTTGAAGGGGACTCAAGACGTTGGACTCAAGTACTCTAAAGTGTATGACTTCAAACTTATTGGGTACTCAGACTCAGATTTTGATGGCGATAAGGAGACATGAGTATCAACTTCTGGATACACTATGAGTCTTGGATCAGCAGCTGTCTCATGGAGATCACGCAAATAGTCAGTTCCGACAGATTCAACAATAGAAGCAGAATATGTGGCTGCAGCTGAAGCAACGAAAGAAATAGTATGGCTCAGGAAGATACTTGAAGATTTGCAAGAAAAACAAGAGAACTCCACTCCATTATTGATCGACAATACTTCTGCAATCAAGCTCACTAAGAATCCCAGATTCCATGATCGAACCAAACACATCAACACAAAGTATCATTTGATTCGACATCATGTAGAGGCCAAGACAGTCCATCTTCGACATTGTTCCACAAATGATCAAGTTGTAGACATCTTCACCAAAGCACTTGGACGAGAAAAGTTTGAAATATTCAGAAACATGCTCGGACTTACTAACACCCCTTCGGACTAAGGGGGGGATTGTTGGAATATAATCCGTCACGATTATACGTTAGTGTACATAATAGGAATATGAATAGTTACATAGGAAGGTGAAAAGGCTGGTTGGAAGATGAATCTCAACCACCATATGAAATGTATAAATGTATGCATTAGCAATGGAATAGAATTGAATCGGGAGTTATTTTACCCAACAATATATATCCCCCTCGAGGGGACATAATTGCACCATTACTATGTTTCCTCTCAAGAAACCAAAAAGAAAGATTTTCATTTACAAGTATGGCTCCCTATAATTGCCAATCATGAACACCCCCTCTGCATGTGCCCAAATGGCTCCCCTTTGGTGTCTTAAAAAATAAAAATAAAACCACCTCACCATCCATTCTTTATTTTTCAACAAAATAACATTTCCTCTAATCAAGCATAAGCAAAATAACAATTACACACTTCAGTGATCAAGCAATGTCATGATTATCTAGAAAATAACTATGCACATGTGGGATAGAAAAAAATGCCAGCTATAAAGTTTGTCAACAAACAACAAACATGCAGAAGAAAGAGTTTTGTCTTCAGATTGCATCATGACGTTTTGTGAAAAGGATAGCTTCACAACAAAACTGGCCTAACAAACAAAAACAAAAATCAATTAACATGAATATAGTTGGGTATGATTTGTTTAAACTTTATAGGATTTTAAAATGTACGTATACATGCTCAGGAGTTAGGATGATTTTCAAGAAACAAGAGTAGAACTAGCACAACCACAGAAATCAATGAACATGAAAATAGTTGGGCATGATTTGCTTAAACTTTATAGACTTTAAAATGTACATATACATGCTCAGGAGTTAGGATTTCCAATGACATATTCTAGAAAATCAAAGTAGAACTAGCACATCAACAAGTAAAGTGACCGGTGAATGCTGATAAGCACAACCAACCACTTAGTTTTGTGAATATAGCTGGTTGTTAAACAAAGGCTAAAATATATAATTTTTTATCCATTATTCATGCCAGATTGGTAGCTTTAATATAAGCACAAAACAAATACTATTTAATAAGCAAACAATAAACAAAAACAAATTGTTACCAATTTCTGTAACCACCCTTTAACTGAAGTTTATTTAAATCTTAATAAGATGCATTTAAGCATAACAAGATAGGACGACCATGAAATGAATCCCTTCTGTACACTTTTTACATTTGGGTTAATCTTGTTGATCCACTCAAACAATTCCAAAATCTGAGATAAAATCTAAATACCTATCAACATAATGAATAAGCATATATGAAAGTAGTTTAATATTGAGATCCTAATTTTACAAAGTTAGTTTAGCTCAGATTCATATAAGGAAGTAATAATAAAAACTCAATCAACGCAGGAGATAATGTGAAAAGACCATGCTTGATTGGAATTTTCTAATTAATTAACTTTTTTTAAGGTTTTCAAAGCTTAAAGAAGATCGAGAATAGGGTTCACAGGAAGGTGTCCTTTTTCAAGCGTCGTGGCGGTCTAATGAAGAAAGCTTGTGAGCTTTCAGTGTTGTGCGATGCAGATGTGACACTCATCATATTCTCCATCCAAGGAAATCTCCATGAGTTATCCACCACCAGTAGCAACAACAGAAGCGTCGGGAACAGGTATTCCCTAGAATATTCATTTTACATTCCTCAATTCCAATGCGAAGGTTTATCTTTTAATGCAGTGAACTGCTCCAATGCAATGTTGCCGACATGTTGTCTCATCAATGCTTTAGCAGATGATGAAAGCTGTAGAGATGTAGGCCTATGAGTATCCCGACGCTTCTGTTGTTGCTACTGGTGGTGGAGAACTCATGGATATTTCCTTGGCTAGAGAATATGATGAGTGTCACATCTGCATCGCACAACACTGAAATCTCACAAGCTTTCTTCATTAGACCGCCACGACGCTTGAAAAAGGACACCTTCCTGTGAACCCTATTCTCGATCTTCTTGATCTCTATATTTGCGTGCCTCATTTTCGGTTCCATACAATCAAGTCTCGTCGCTCGAACCACTCGAAAAAATTCCAGCAGATTCCTCCTCTCGAGCCTTCACTTCTTGCTCCTATTCAAGAATTTCCGTCTTAGTCCTATTCAAGAAGTGGTTTCTTGATCCTATTCAAGAATTAGAAAACCTAAGGAAGAACCCCTCCAATAGGTATCCTCACAAAGGCTAAAGGATATCTCTTGGACAGCGGGTCTGATTGGCAGTGAAAGAAACTACAGGTGTCTATGTGACCGCCTTGCACGTTCTTGAAGTTTTGTGCATATAACTGTTTCGTTGAAGACGAACCTTCTTTCAATCTTTCGATGATATTTTGCCACGATATCTTAGGAAATCATTGAGAAGATAAGTGTGACAGTTCTCCCTGTTATGGATAATTTAATGGAGTTTATCTTGTTTGCCACTCTCCCAGGTGTTATGGATGATTCCTTGCTTATATATTCGTTGGTCATATTCATTCTTATGTTTTTTTGTTGTATCTTTCAAGACCTTCTCGTTCATGTGTAATTGTTTCTGAGGTATTTAATGAATTTATGCTGGATTCTTCAATACCTTCTTGTTCCTGTGTAAGTATTTCTGAAAACCCTGACCAATTTTTTCCTTGCTATCCACAACGAAGCCTGGTAAATCTGTGTGCCTCAAATTCTGTAAATATATGATGATTTATTATTGTTCTGCTTTGAAAAATGTTGTCCTCTGTGATTCATGCATTTTCTAGTAAAATCCAACAAATTGAGGGGCCAAAAAATAGGTTTAAGAGATGGTTGCTTAATTAGATCGTGTTACTGTAACTACACGTTTTAAATTTTGCAAATATATGATGAATGGTTCTTGTTTTGGTTTGAACTTGTTTCTTGTTGCGACTCATGCGATATCTGTTAAAATCTTAGAAGATCGGATGTCAAAATATTAGGTTTCAAAGATGGTAGTTCAATCAAATCTTGTTACTCTAATGTATCATACTAGATCTGGGTTTTTTCCTCTTCTTTTGAGACAATAGATATAGTTAGGTGAAATTTTGGCCTCATAGGTAAGCTTTTCTTGGTGAGCCTTCTTTGTTTTCCAGCCAATCGATTTGCAGATATTTCTTTTATTTTCGCACTGGTTAAATTTCATGTAACTTCGACCATCTCATTTTTGTTCGTACTTAATAGGGTTTGGAATTTTAAGTTCTTGTTTTCGTGGACGTTTTCATTCCATGTTGTATTTTTTTGTGTAATGCATGATATATCTTAAATTTAGTTCTGATAGTGGTTTGTGGAGGGTTTTATTTCCCAATTTTATGGTATGCTAGTATGCTGGTTTTTTATAGTTAAATTCTTCGAGCTAATATTACCTTTGATTTTCCAAGTGGCTTTATTGTTTGATTTTTTCCATTATTCCAGTCCAGAGTATTGAAACTTGCTTAATTTTTAAAATCCTTCTAGAATGGTAGGTTAGACGACTTTCTATATTTTCTTATTTCTCCGTAAGAAGGAAATTTGGAGATTCGTCTTTGGTTTCACTCTTTCACTTCTTTTTTTATGGTTTTGCTTTATTGTATTCTTTTCTTCATTTTAGGCTCTCCCTCACCTCACTGCCTTTCTTTCTAAACAATTGAGCTAACTCACTTAAACGGAGGAACCACTATCAGTTCCCACCTGCTCGGCTCATTTGGGGGCGCTAGCTGGATCTTAGGTTGATAAGATTTCAATCGTCGGACCTCTTCTTGTTCAGACTGGTGAACCTTGCACAATTTTTGAAATCCGCCTAGACTGGCAGGCTAGACTTTTATTTTCTCTTATTTTCTTATTTGTTTATAAGCTGGAAATTTGTTGATTCGTCTTTACTTTAGCTATTTCGGTTTAAAGGTGGATGTTCTCGTTGTCCACATCTTTTTTTTTATCTAAACACTGTAATAGAACGACATATACAACAACGACGCCTGGTAAATCAGCGTGTCTCAAATTTTGCAAATATATGACGATTTATTAATGTTCTACTTTGAAATTTTGTGTCCTCTGTTATTCATGCATTTTGTGTTAAATCCAACAAATTCAGGGGCCAAAAAATAGGTTTAAGAGATGGATGCTTAATTAGATCTTGTTACGGTAACTACACATTTTAATTTTTGCAAATATATGATGAATGGTTCTTGTTTTGGTTTGAACTTGTTTCTCGTTGTGGCTCATGCGGATATCTATTAAAATATTAGAGGCTCAGGTGTCAAAATATTAGATTTCAAAGATGGCAATTCAATTTATTTGAAATCCGCTTAGACTGGCAGGCTAGAATTTTATTTTCTCTTATTTTCTTATTTTTTTTTATAAGATGGAAATTTGTAGATTGTCTTTTCTTTTGCTCTTTTGATTTAAAGGTGGATGTTCTCGTTGTCCGCATCTTTTTTTTTATCTGAACACTGGAATAGAATGACATATACAACACAACCAAATATATTAAAATATGTATTAAGCCAATATATTTGAATATATTTGGTTATGCTTTATTCAACAAATACGATGCTAAAATATCTAGAATGATTTGCATTTACTTTGTTGCACTGCAATAAGATGGCCATTATTGCATGTCTTTTCTCGGTTGAGTGTCCCATTTTAGAGTTATGTGGATTTTAAGCTTGTCAAAACCATATTGTTTCGAATCAATACGAACCATGTTATTTCTAATCAATACACACAAATCCATGATCAAAATTGCTCTTTGAGAATTGATGATTACGAAAATACAACTTCTTGTGTCTTCATATCCAAGACTTTGTATTAAATATGCTCTCTGTCTTTTTTCCATAACTCCTGCCTCAGGATTCACCATGGCAACTTAACAGAATGCAGAATGCATTCTTTGTTAGAATATTGAATACATCCGCTTACCCAACAAGAGTTTTGAAAAAAAAATGGAAATACAAGTTGCCAACAGAATGCAGAATGCATTCTTTGTTGGAATATTGAATACACATGCTCACCCAACAAGAGTTTAGCAAAAAATATGGAAATACAATATCTACTATGCGTAAAAAATAGAGTATTTTTCTGCTAATTATACAATATTTTATGTATCACCAACAATTCTTTTTTTCATGGAGAAATTGATGCTCACACTTATCTCAGGCCCAACCTTCACCAATACCAATTTGGCTGGTTGGTTTAATTAAAAATTAGGTATCAGGTTTATTGGTTTAGGAAAAAATAAGGTGTCCAGACAACAGTGGATTTTGAAAAATATATTTGTTGGGAAGTTCGTGAACTTCAAAGTTGGGCAATTAAAAAATAAAAAAAAGTCAATATATGGTCATTATCTCTTTTAAACTTTTATTGTTTTGACGAGTGGGAAAGGATACATGGTTTACAACTTAAATTTAGTTTCTTAAAGTCATCCAAATTATGTACAGACCTAGATCTAACCCTCCTCAATTACCAAGATATGTTGTCGTGGAATTTGATAATTGCATTGGGCTTCCATGGGACCAATCCAACCCAAAGCACGTACCTATTCCACCTGTACAATGAAATAATAGAAAGCAAGTTCCCCTCAAGATGGCTTGGGCATTAACTATCCATAAATACCAAGGGTTGACATTAACAAGATCAACCATCAACATTGGTAACACTGAACGTCAAGGCTTGACCTTCACAGCAATGTCTCAGACTACAACATTACAAGGAATGTGAATTGCACCAGCATTCTCCTTCGAACGATATGCAAATATGAACAACTCTTCCTATGTCTCACTTCGAAAAGAAGAAGAAAAGTGCCTACATACTCTATCTCTTCTTGGCTACAAAAATAATTTAACATACTTTTAATAATTCATAGTTGATGTACATATTTATATTATGGGAAATTTTTTTATGTTTTGATTATTATGTCACAAGTTTCTCTATAACACAACTTTGTTCTCTTTCTACAGCATATACAACTCCATCTCGATGTTTAACTTCCCCTGTTTTAGGGGTATGCTAGTTAAAGAGATGGTACTGACAAGTCTAGTATACTACATTAAACGCAGTACATGGGCATTATGTTGTATGTAGGAAAAGCTCAGCCTAATACAATACGTTTTCTAGCCTTGAGTGTTTGAAGTTGTAAATCTTAAAGTGTTCATTTTGTTTTGTGTCTCGTGTCTTTATCATATCCAACATAATACAATGTCTTTTGTGTTTCCTTGAACAGTTTGAGTTGTAAATCTTAGTGTCCCATTTAGTATTTCTTGTGTTTTTTGTTTTCATCATATGTTACCAAAACTATTAAAAGCCTCGGAATATGAGTGGCTTTGAAAGTTCAGTATTTGTACAATAGAAGGTAATTTAGGAAGAGTAGATTTTTGTATGTTGTGCAAATTTTAAGAAATATTTCTATAGATTGTAAGACAACGTTAACAAAGGAGCCGATGATTATATTTGCAATATTTTGGGTCAAAGTAAGAGAGTTTGCTTTAGTATTATGTGTTTGAAGGTCAAGGAAATTCAATTTACTAAACCAATGTTATAGGTTATTGCATTGAAAGTGCGCACAATCCAACACACAACAATCTAGAGTGAAAAGACATAAAAACACAAAGCCCACTTGCAAAAAGATCTAATTAATGGACATGATCATGATTTTAATTTTTGTAATGGACACAAAAAGGAGAAAAGTATTATTGTTGTGCTCGAGGTGAATGCAATTGGGAATATTGTTGTGATGCCTCTTAAAGGAAAGCACACCCATTGGTTATTCCAAGTTATAAATCCTATTCTTAGGCATGCTATATTCCCCATGTTATTCGTAATCATTGGTATTCAAGCATGCACATTGTAACCCAATGACACATGTAATAGGTAGAAAGGTTTTGGTATCAAAATGTGGAAGTACCACCAGGTAGTTATGGGGTTGGTAAGTGCACAATGTAATAGGTAGATAGCTTGTGGAATCAAATTGTGGAAGTACCACTGGGTAGTTATGGGGGTGGTAAGTGTACGCATATGCTAGCCTGGTGTTGAATCAAAGAATAAGAATCTTCACTAAAGGGGGAATAGTATGTTAATATTAGAGTGTTCAAATGTTGGAACCAAGTTATGATTAAGAGTAATTCTAACATGTTGATGAACAATTTAAGAAAGGTTTACTAGAGAACTGGTAGGTATAGTTATTGTCAACCCATGTACTCTAGTAAATGGATTATTTTTATCTGAACATCGATAATGAGTGTTTGTAGGTACAAAAGGATAGAATAGAAAGTTCAAGGATGAAGCTCAATAATGAAGAAATCTCAAAGACAATGACATATGAAGATGAAAACATGACTAAGTTGGATATGGAGATGAATATATGACCTAGAGGAAGACCAAGATGAAAATGAACTAGATCTGCCATAGATCAATATATTGTTACCATTGTTACCTCTAACAAACATTAAGGAGGAGTATTGAACAAAGATATTATTTATTAGAGAGTCATTGGTGAAAAGTATAGAAGGATACATTGGATGAAGTAGTTGAAGGTCTAGAATGTATGCAAAGTGTGTCTAAAACACTCCATATTCTTGTTGTAAAATTATATTAATACAATGACTCCTATGTAGCCTTGTTTGGTTTGAGTTGTAAATATCGGTGTGTCACCAAGTGTTCCTTGTGTTTTATGTCTTTTTTTTTCATCAATAAGGATGGCTTAAATCATAATGGGCTTGGAACTAGTAATAGTGGAAAAAATTGAAGGACAAAGCCATAGTGAGCTATATCATTGAAACTAAAATTCCAAGAGAATGCGATAAATGACATAGGCTTAGAGTGTTAGAATATTAATTGATTCACTTTATAAACTTAAGCAACTATGTCTAAAGACCAAACATAAGTTGCCCCTTGTTTGGCCCTCTTTTAACATTTAACAAAGATTTCATGAATGCATAAATATATTGGTATTTTTTCATCATGTCATCACCCAAAATAAAATAGTAGGAGCATGAAATCTTACCTTGAAATTGCCCTAACCAAAACAACAAACTACTAACATGTTTATGAACTTTGATTTGGTTCCTACAAACTTTCTAGTTGGTGTTCTTATCTTTATTTCTAAGTGGTTTCAATATTAGACTTGAATATTGAAACATCTTTGAACATGCATGATTCTACATAAGTTAGAACCAAAGAAAAACCTCTCTCAATATTTTCTAAGAAAATTGAACAAATAAAATGGACAAATTTACATGACATTAGGGCAGAGTTATCATATTTCTATCAACCAAATTCTCACCCACCACAAACTATTGGAATATTAGGCCATGTCAATTGATCAACAACTAAGTGGTTGACTTATGAGATGATTAGGATATCAACGACTCTCCACTAGTTGGATTGACCGACCAACAGAGGAGTTGACTACTAATTGATTAGTTGGGTAGTTGGAATAAAGTCATCAACTATGGCACAAACATGGCAGAATTCAAGGAGGTTGTTATGTACTATGACCCAAGTATGTGGACACATTCTTTCCTAGTTCTAGGGAGTTAGCTACATCTTGGAGTTATAAAGGGATGATCCTATGAGTTGAATACACAAGGGAAAATAATGTATTAACAATACATTGCATTGTATTTTCGATTATAATATGTTATGCATGAGGTTGAAATGGTGTATATCAATGCCACCTCTTCTTGGAATAATTAGTTCTTTGATATTTCTAATACCTTGGTTTCACCTGTTACTTGAATCACAATATATTATCTACAAGTATTTTTGAGGTATGAACTAGACTCTATTTAGTTGGGTATATTTGTGATGGAGACTAGGTTTTGACTTGCAAACTCTATCAGGGTTTAGATTGACAAATCAATGTTATGACTTCCAAGCAAGAATCTATGATCTTAAACGGTCACAACTATGGAATATGGGCACAAGATATGGAGACATTTCTAAAAAGTAAGGTCCCCTGGTAGTTTACTAATATTGTGATCTAAGATCCAAAGGATGATCAATAGAATTCCATCCTAAATGGGAAGAAGGATGACGATATAGGAGTGATTACCACCTAAATTTCAAGGGATATTTTCTTTATACAAGTGGGATCAAGTTTCCTCATCAATTCCAGAAGAAATTAAAGAATCCGTTTGATAAAGATTATGAAAGTCAGTTATGAATATTGAGAAAGAGGAAATATCTCTGGATTCTCTCTCCTTTGAAATGATTGAGAACTATTTGTCCCATGTCAAGAAGTTACAACTGAAATTGAGTAAATGTGGCAAGGAATTTGTGAGAGAGATTACCAACTCATTGAATTGATCCTAATGAATTTCAATACATCCTATGATGTATCATATTTGATGTTCCATTATAGTTAAGCATCCATAAAAGAAGATAGGAATGGCTATACCTTTGACTCTTTATATGGATTGTTGATTAGATAACAAGAGAAATTAATTGATATAGGTAAACTAAATGTTAAACAACATGTCAATCTGTTGAAGATAAAAGGTCAACAAAACTATAGAGAAATAGATCAAGAAGTTAACCCATAGAAAATTTGGGAGTGCATGACCAAAATGAGAAGAAGAAGGATGATGTGTTGAATAATTAAGACATGAAGAAGAATATCTGTCATTATTTTTGGAAATTAGGACATATGGAGAAGGCTCATTGAAAGAAGACTAACGATCTGGAAGAAAATGTCAAGAAACTTGAAGTAGACATGTTGATTGGGTGATTGACCAATGCTCAGCACCAACTTCCAGAAGGAGTGGAAGATATTTATATATTTTATGTTAGTGTTTCTCAATCCCTACATGGCCACACTAATTTGAGTGAGTGTATAGTTGATTTTGATTGTACTCACCATATGGCTAAAGATGCTTCCCTCTTTTACTCCTTAAGTGAAGCTATAGAAAACAATTGCGTAGCAAATGATTATGAACTTATTGTTGCTAGTTTTGGTAACATCGACTGTCAAACTAATGTGATTACCAATGTGTATCATGTACCTAACATGACTGAAAACTTGTTGTTAGTACCCAACTTACCCAGGTTGAGAAATATGTTGAACTTTGGTTAGATCAATTTGTTGTGAAGGATGTAAACAATTGGGAAATTGTTGTTGAAGGGTTCCTTGATCCCAAATATGGACTCTATAAGTTATCTGATGTTCCCAAGAGAAATACAATACCAATTTCACTCATAATTGATATCAACAACCACAACAGAGTTTACCATGAATGAATTGGACATTAAAAAAATTTAAGCTTGAAACTGATGGTGAAGCATGACATGGATTCTAGATCACCTTAAAGTGTTCCCCTTGATGGATTATGTGAAGGTTATGTTCTTGGAAAGAATAAATGAGCTCCCTTTGAGAATAGGACGGCATGGAAAGTAAAGACCTAGTTGGAACATGTCCACAACAATCTATGTTACATGAACAAACTATCTCTAACATGTTTGAGGTATAATTTAACCTTCATTGCTGATTTTTCTAGGTGCACTTAGGTATATTTCTTGAGGAATAAGAGTCATGTCTTTGAAAAGGTCAATGAATTCAGGACATTAGCTAAAAAGCAATGTGATCGAATTGTGAGATGTTTAAGATCAAACAATGGTGGATAATACATTGTGGGTAGAGTTTTGGGAAATTGTTTGTCACAAAATGGAATTTATTGGAATAAATATGTACCTCACACACCTTAAAAAATGTAACATCATAAACAAAAAAACAAACCTTGGTTGAAATTGCATGGTGTTTTCTTCATATCAAAGATTTTCCAGCTAGCTTCTGGGTGGAATATATCTAATGTTCAAACTATTTGTTGAATCTTATTTTGACTAGATTTATATGTAATAAGACTCCTATTGAGAAATGGAGTGGAATGAAACCATTATGGGTCACCTTAGAAAATTTAGATGTATTGCATGGGTGCACATTCTAGATGACTACATAAATAAATTGGATGCAAAGAGCCATGGTTTCATCATGATGGGCTAGCCTAAAGAGTCGAAGTCCTATAGATTTTTTGACTCAATCAAACAACTGATTATATTGCTAAGAGGTGTTGTCTTTGATGAAAATACCTTAGGTATTAAACTATTGAATTATTATTCTAGTTTGATGAGTAGTGATCCTTTCGAAATTCTGATGCAAATAGGATCAATTGAACCCTATATTGGAGTTTTGACTGGACAATCGACTAACATGCTTGCATCAAACTGTATTCAACCAGTGACTATGGAATTGATTAATAAATTTGGGACCCTTGATCGACCATCTAGAAAATTGGTCGATATAATCATTCATCTCAAACCCCTTGTCTATCTCGTTAGGTTGCTAAGACAATTGAAGCTACTATAGCTTATGCAAAAGATATCAATGACTCAAGGAAGTCTAGAAGTAAACAAAGTGTAGTAGTGTTTCTATAATGGCATGTGTGCCAAAGGCATGTGATCCAGATACATACGCAGACATATAATGTCACTTGAATAGGATAGAGTTATGGATGAAGAATATCCTTCCTTGATGAAGATTAAAACATGGGATTTACAAGACCAAATTCACATCTCATTGTGTTATTGAAAGACATAAGGTGCATTTGGTTGCAAATGGTTGTTTTCATCAAGAAGGCATCGACTACACTGAAACATTTTCCCCTTTTTCAAAGACGACTTGCTTTGAATGATTGTTTCACTTGTTGCTTGACTTGGATGGGATGTCAAAAGTGTCTTTCTTCTTGGAGACTTGAATGAATAAATCTATATGGAGAAACCCCCTGGCTTTGAGAAGGAGTTTAGTCTTGTTTGTCGACTAAAGAAATCATTGTATGGTTTGAAATAGGCCCCTAGGGATTGGTATGGGAAGATTAATCGTTTCTTTATTAATATTTGTTTCAAACTTTGTGAATCAAATCACAAAATTTATGTTTTTCATGTAAATGGTGGCACCTTAATTGTTTCATTATATGTAGAAGATTTTGTCATTACAAGAAATAATATAAATAATATATTGGGTTTGAAGAAACAATTAGTTGATACCTTTGAAATCGTTGATCTTGGTCTCTTACATTTCTTTTTGAACTTTTTGGTCATTCAAGTCTACAAATGGATGATGGCATCTTTATTTCTAAAGTTAATTATGTAATGGATATTTTTCAAAGATTCAAGATGAATGATTATAAATATTGTGCTACACGGTTTTAGTTGTTAGGAGTAAAGTTGAAGAAGGACTATGACACATTGTGAGTCGGTGCGGCCATATCGATAGTTGGTTGGTAATACAATGTATTTAAATCACAGTCAATCTAATATTACCTTTACTATTAGTGTGATTTCTTTGTTTATACACGATCCTCGGTAAATCCAATGGAATGTCACATCACAAGTATAATTGTTCATTATATCAAGGGCGCTTATCAATTCGGTATGAAATATTGAACCAATACCATAAAAACACTTGTTAGTTACACCAACTTATATTGGGTTAGGGACAACGATGAGAAGAAGTCAACATTTGACTATGTGTTCCACCTTTGTTCAAGAACCTTTGTTTGGTCATGCAAGAAGCAAAGGGTATTGATCTCTCTTTCGACCATAGAAGTTGAATATCGTGGTGCAATTAATGCTAGCGCAAAAGTGGTGTGGGTTAGAAATCTCTTGGAAGAGTTTGGTTTTTTAGTTGATTCAACAATTGTAATCTTTTGTGATAACTGGAGTGAAATATAGGTTGTTGACAATCTTATTGCAAAAAATAAGATGAAGAGCGTGGAGCCTCATGCTCACTACTTGAGACAATTGATACATGATTCTATTATCAAGCTTATATATTACATGATTATTAATCAGATTGATAATATATTTATGAATATTTTAATAGAATCTAAGTTTCTCAAACTTCAAGCAATGCTTGGCATTCAAGCAGCTACAATTAGGGGAGGGTATATAGAAGCAATTTCACCTCATAATCTCCAAATCATTGTGTTCATGTGGGGGTGTTGGAACAATAGGCCATGGTAGTTCATCACATCTCTAGATATTCTAGAGAGAGACAACTGAAAGTTGATATTCAACTAAGTGGTCAATTGATGGGCTACTAGGGTCTCAACTAGTTGGATAAACCAACCGATGGAGGAGTCAACTAGTCGATTGATTGATGAGGTTGTTGGAATAGAACTGTTGACTATGGCACGAAAAGAGTAGAATTCAAGGATATTTCTATGTGTTATGAGGCTAGCGTGTGGATACATTTGTCCTTGGTTTAAAGTAGTTGGTTACATCTTGGAGTTATAAAAGAATGATCCTATGGGTCAAATATAAAAGTGAAAATAATGTGTAAACAATGCATTTTGATGTATTGTTGATTGTAATATGTCATGCTTAAACACTAAAATGGTTCCTACCAACACCATCTCTTCTTGGAATAATTAGATCTTCGATCTTTCTAATTCCCTAGTTTCTCCAACACAAACAAACCTCCAGTGAAGGTGGACATTGTCCTATTACTACCCTAAATTTTTGAATCTAAAATCTTCCCATTCAAATCACCAAGACAAGGGCTTTTTAGATAGACTCTTTCCATTCAAATCACCAAGGTGAGACTTCATCTCCATTATCCAACATCTAAATAATTTAGGGCCTTCTGCCACTACCCAATGCATCAAAACGACATAATGTGTTAAATGTGTAACCTTGGATGCCATTTTGTCTAATTCGTAGGCCATGTGGAAGCCAAGAATTAACACTCAATGTAACGCTTACAAGCTAGAATTTTGGAAAAATTAAATACATATGTACCCTCATATATGACATATTAAATAGTCGGTCGCTATAAGTGGTAAATCATGTTCATTAACTAGTCTCACTCGTTAAATTGATAGTTCACATGATATGAAGACCCCAGAACTTCAAGGTTTTATATATCATAAACCATTAAATACATTTAGAAAGACAAAATATGTCCCAAGGGACGGATAACTTTAAGATAACTATTGTATTCTATTTTCGTTGGGGTGCCCCTACATTTTAGTGCACATTTTGCACTGCACAAATGTAGTGCTTTCATAGTGCTCCATTGCTACATTATTTATAATGTAAACAATTGTTGTTTATGTATGATCCAAGTGAACATTGGTGTTCACCCTCTTACGTGACTAATTTATAAGGGTTTCACATATTGGTAGTTATACTACAATTTTTCATGTCTTAAATTTCCAACATGGGTTTTACGTATTTCTCTTGCATTTTAGGTAATTAACATAGGCCACACAAGCTTTCCAAACACATATATCATGAATTAAGGTTTATAATGGTCAAAGAAAATCCATAAATCAAGTTTACATGTGAAATTGGTGCAATGGGGAAGTTGACATATCAATTAGCCTCCTTGGGATTGTATTCTTTTTGCCACATCATCTCCTCACATTAGGATTTTGAATCTTTAGGGTTTTTTCCTCTTAGGGATTCATACTTTATGTTAAAATTGCAATCTTAGCCACTTGTAATTTCTACTTGCGAACGAAAGTAGCTGAAGCATCTCTATTTAGAGATATGCTATTGTCGTTATTCTAGTTAGTTTGTAATTTTTGCCTTTTTTTTAATTCATTAATAAAAATTTGGGTTTCACTTTATTACTATGCTCTCTACAATATCTCTATCTATTTCCATTTATATTTACGACTTCATTTTGTTCTCTATATAATCCAAATTAATGGTATTATAGCAATTTACTTTTTGTTTATACATGCATGTCCACAATGAGTTCAAGGTATAAGGAATTGGGTCTTGATTTAACTAAGCTTGGGAAAGACCACTCTCGTTGGCCCAAATGACCTCCCTTGGAAGATGAAAAAAAAGATGGCATAGCAGGATCCTATCAAGTCACTACTTGAGGATCCCTCATGCGACAAAAGAATAAGATGATAATAAACTTTCCTAGGTCATTTGATGACTTCCAACAACAATAGATACACCTTCAACAAGTAGCCATTTCAGAGGTGCAACACCCTTCATGGTATGAGTTAAATTTGACATTCCTTTATTTGAAGGATAAATAGATGCAGGTGCTTTGGAGAAATGGTTATTTATACTATTAGAGGGTTAGGACTTTGTTCATTTTTTTACGACTAGGAAAATATATCTTTCACACCACTTGTCTCTTCCCTGTGTCAAATATTGGTGGGAGAATTACTGGGAGAGACATAACAGAGATGAGACTATAACATTTAGGATAAACCCACTCATGAGGTTTTTGTCGATGCCCTCAATGAGGAATTATACCTTATTAAAATCAATGAGGACAAGTACATGAGATGGACAAATTTGTGTAAGAGTACATCAATATCATCCATACATTGCACTCAAAGTTGAGTATTAGATATTCCAAGTGGCACTTGGTTTTGAAGTACCTATGCAGGTACATCAAAGTCGAGATTCTTGAACATCTCCCCACGAGGAGTCACTTATTGGTACGCCATCCAAATTGACTAATAATTTAAGAAAAAGAATACACAAGAATTTGGTTTACAAATATTCCATAATAGAAGCATGGTAAAGGTGACCCTAACTCATGTAACAAAGGATAGAGCAAGGCTAACCAACTTTAGGATAACTAGTCCAAGCTAAAAGAAAGTAATGAGAAGTTAAAGGACACTAGAAATTATATGAGTTCCACAAAACCCCTAGTACAAAACTAACAAATGTTGCTTGAAGTAGTCATTGTTGGCCAAGTTGAAAGCCTTGTAGCCAAACTCTAGCCCAAGTTTTGATTCAAAGCCTTGCGGCCGAGAGCAAATGTGTGGTATTGGTAGACTTCTTTTCATTTTGGATTCTAAGTTCATTGTTTTTATTAAAAATATCTTATTCTAATTTTAATAATAAGTCACGTTAGCATTTCACCACAATTTTATAACATAAATAAATAAATTATTATGAACAAAATATTATATTTTTTAATAATAAATATTCTTATTTTATATATCTAATATTTTATTAATAAAATATATTAACCTTTCAAGATTTTTTTTGTTTTTTTTCATTTCATGATTTGTTTTTTTTACATGATTTTGGGTATTTTATGATTTCCGTTAAATAAATCCCAACTGACATTAGTAATGTGGCGGTTTCTGTTTACAAACTCCTGCAACAATTTCTGTTTTGAATTCAAGATCGTAGATGGTTTGCTGGGTAGGGTTTTAAGTAGATATTTCGGATCTCTGTTTAAAACAGAACCAAATTATGTAATTGTTAATGTATTGGAAGAGAGTAATCAGATTTTTTGCCTACGCCTGAGCCACAAGGTCTCTGATCGATTGTGGAGGTTGGCCATGGCCCTGAGGGCAAGTGTAAAAGCTTTGGACAATTACACAATGCTGATAAAGAAGAACTAAGCGTTTTAAAGAAAACAAAAATTTCTCATCTGAATTTCGGTGTACCCTTTGAAAGCTTTGCTGGAAAGAAAATAAAAATTGTTTGATTCGCTGGAAACAAAATATAAAATGTCTGAGCCCAGGTTCGAACTGGGGACCTTTAGTGTGTGAGACTAACGTGATGACCAACTACACCACCCAGACAGTTGCTTCCTATTTGAAGTTGCAATACTATCAGAGGTTTACTCTGTAAACTAGTTTAAAGTGGACCTTGAGCTTACCTGCTGGATGCTTGGAGAAGCCCAGTTGTATTTTGTAATCTGTAAATTAGTTTAAAATGGGCCTTGAGCTTCCCTGCTAGATGCTTCGAGAAGCCCAACTGTAAATTTTTGGAGGAAGAAATGGAAGGCCTTAGGCCTGCAAACCCTTGAACCATAGCTGAGCTTGCCATTTGATATAATTTTGCAGACTAGAACTCACAAATCCCAAAGTAGGCACTTATGCAATTGCGTTGTATAGAAGCAATTGCAACTGTAACAGCAGCAAAGCAGAGTATTTGTACATAATCTCTCTCTATATTGATTTCTTACTGTGAGTTTCTTCCCGACACCATTTGTTTCAATGTCGTGCCATTTGTTTTAATGTCATGTAGGTGTAACATTGGCATTGTCATGCCATTTGTTTTACTGTCATGCAGGTGTAACATTGACATTGTTTGTAACGCCTTCATTTATATTTTTTTTTATTTTTCCAAATTGATTAGGTTGAGTAAAATGGGGTCGACCCGAAGCCTTGATTGTACCCATGGTTTCATGGAAAACCACCAGTATAGTGAAGTTAATTTATGTAGTGCGTTGCATATTTAAAGGCATCGTCATGAGGACATGGTATGTTGCATTCTAACTTCTAAGTTCAAAATTGAAATTAGTCTTTGCATTTGTATAAGAATATAATTGATTATATGTATCTTTTATTACTTTTCCACATCTATATTTCATTTAGCTAATTTGACAGCCCAGTTTAGCGAACATATGGCATTAGATTTCATGCCAAGAAGCCCGATGTTTAGATGTTGAACTTGTGAGACTCATGTGACATAAGAGATATGCTATGAGTTATTTATAACCTAGTAGGGTGAATAGTTCAGGAGCCTAAGCCTTGAGGCTTAAGGCAATGTCACTTGGAGGGAGCAACAATTTAGGCACTAGATGCAAGGCCAATCAAGAGCTCGGCAGAGCTAAATAGAGGTTGCAGTTCTTCACATTTCTAGTTGCAGCCCCTTCCGAGACCGTTTCACTAACTGCAAGTCCATATTAGTCCCACATTTGCAGTGTGGAGCACCTTGTTGTAGAAAATGTTTATGATGGAAAAGAGTATTATATTCTCATGACAAGTTATGAACATGTATGTTATAGCTTGAGTAAAATGTGTCAAGGGTGTTAGGGACCCGCATGAAAGATTTATGTTTTCCAAGTATACATACCCACTCTTTCGTGATTAGGAAATTTGGATGGAAATATTGATGGACCGAACCTTAAATAGGGCTCACTCATAAACCATTTTCGACAAACTAAAATAGAGAAAATCAATGTTGGAATAAGAAGCCAAAAACAACTTTCACTAAACTACATGTACCTACTCATAATCGATTTCTTTTGGATTTGTTTTAATGTCATGCAGGTGTAGCATTGGCATTGTTTTGTAGTGCTTTCACTTATATCTTTTTACTTTTCCAAATTGATTAGGTTGAGTGAGATGGGGTCGACACAGCTTCTCTCTTTTTGAAAATTTTATAGTTTTATGTTAATTTTATTACTTAATGGTATAGTAAAATGTTTAACAAAATTTTAGGAAATGATAAAATATCTTGCAACGGCTAAATATATTAGAATGATATTTATTTTTATTTTGAAATTTCATAATATAAATATTTTTATTATAGTATATTTGAGTAAGAGGTAACATTATTTTTAATTTACATATTTTTATTATATGTGTGTATTTTTTTTTTAAATATATATATGTATAAAATTGTTACATAAAGTCCATATGGTTTTATATTTGATAAGTGTGTGAAAAAAATCTATGTAATGTCTTTCATGTAATGAATTTTTCATTTCAACTCAAGTTATTGAGGAAGGCTTGGAGTTTGACGGGCATATGCCCTCCCATCAAAATACTATAGAAAATATTAAGAAACCGTTTCAAAGAATGGGCAAATAATTTACTAGAACTTATCTTCATGATAATAAAAAAATCAAAACGTTATTAATTTTTATTAATAGGTTTTTTTTAAAGATAGGTGTATACTTACATAAGTGGTTATTGTGATATATGTAATAATGGAAATTGTTGTCTTACTTTATTAAAACTTTTCTATTTGATTGAAGGGTAGGTGGTGAGTTTTCCTTCAATGAGGAAGGTTTTGCTTTCTTTCAATTTATTTTTTTTCTTATATTGGCTTAGCATTATTCAAATATGGAGTCGTGCCCTCACTTTCAATGCTTTTCTACCCTTCCTTTAGAGGATAAGTTACTTTTCAAGCCCAAATGTGCAACTCCAAGAGAGAGGTGGGTACCATTTTAGAACAAGCCTCGGGAATGTATCATCTAGATAATAAAAAATGGTTCATCCCCACGCTGTATTTAGGCTTGTCTTTATGTCCTTCATGGCCTATTTGAGATGTAGTAGTCTTTCTGGCAAAGTTGGTAAAGCTCATCCTCACTTTGGATCCATTGAAATAGAACTTGAGTCTAGAGTCTTCTAAGTAGTCAAATTTCTACCATCCTCAAAGGATGCCTAAGTAGGCTATAGCAACATTTATTCTATTTTTATTGAGTTTTAAGTAGGCTATAACAAAATTTAATCTATTTTTATTGAGTTTTAATTTTTTCCATAAGCAATTGCAAACTACTAGTTATCACAGATGCAATGTCGGGGACATTGTCACCTCGTGGCTCTTGTTGTCCTATGCAATTATGCTACTAGATTTATTCGGATTCTACAAGGTGACGTATTTAATTCAATTGCACCATTCCTCCCAAACAAAAATATCTTTCGTTTGCAGGTATGGCATTGTTAATCATAAACATCCTTTGTGCATGTGCCCAAAAGGCTCTCCTTTGGCTAGAAGTAAATGAGAAGACCACCTCATTATCCTTTTTTTTCAACAAAATAACAATTACACACTACTATAATTAATCAAAGAGACCTTTTATTTACAAGTATGGCTCTCTAAACCCTATTATTTCCAATCATAACACCCTATGTGCATGTGCCCAAAAGGCTCCCCTTTTGTGGCTAGAAGTAAAACAGAGGACCACATCACCATCCATTCTTTTTTTTATCAACAAAATAACAATTACACACTACTCTTATCAATCAAAAAGATAATTTGCATATTTCCAATGTCATGAAGTGCAAGAAATAGATATGCATATGTGTAATAGAAAAAAATGTAATTAAAGTTTGTCAAAGAAAGAGTTTTGTGTTCCAATTGCATTATGATTGTTTCTATGAAAAAGATAGCTTGTCAACAAAATTGGCCTAACACAAACGGAAATCAATGAACATCAAGATTAGGTATAACTTGTTTGATCTTTATATACTTTCAAAACATAGTATATGTGCTCAAGACTTAGGACTTTCAATGACATATACTAATATCCTAGGAAATGAGAATAGAATGAGTAAGCATAAATAGAAGTAGCTTCGTATTTAGATCATGATTTCACAAAGAACAACCTTGTTTAGTTTATATGCATATAAGGAAATAATTATAAAAATTCAATGAGTGTGGGAGATAATGTGTAAGGACCAAGCTTGTTTGGAATTTGTTCACTAATAACTTTCTTTTAAAAAAAAATCAACCCTTAAGATGTTATTGCCATTAATGCTTTGAGTAGATACATGGAATACAAAGAAAACCATGAGTATTGAATAGTGACAATGTTTATTGGAATACAAAGAAAACCATCACAATGAACCACTAGCATGATGTTGAATCAAAGAAGATGAATCTTCATTTAAGCGGGGGAAGTATGTTAATTTTAGAGTGTTCAAATGTTGGAACCAAGTTATGATTAAGGGAACGTCTAACAGGTTGGACCATATAAGTAGAAAGGTTTCCTAGAGAACTAATAGATATAGCCATTGGCAACCCATGTATTCTAGTAAATGGATTTTTTATATATGGACAACAACAATGCCAGTGTTTGTAGGTACAAAAGGATTGAATAGAGATCTCAAGGATGAAGTTCAATAATGAACAAATCCCAATGACAATGACATATGAAGATGAAGACATGACTAATTTGAAGATGAAGATATGAATCAGAGCAAGACCAAGATGAAAATGAACTAGACCTAGCACAAATCAACACATCCTTACCATTGTGACCTCTAAAAAACATCAAGGGGGGAGGGGCAGTGTTGAACAATCACACTATTTATTAAAGTGTCACAAGTGAAAGGTCTACAATGCTACATTAAATGGAATAAATGATGTAGTAGAGCACTGTGTTGTCTGCAGGAAAGATATAGATGGTCTACAATGTATGCAATGTGTATCTGGAAAACTTTGTATTCTTGTTGTAGTATTATATCAATGCAATGCCTCTTATGTAACCTTGAGAGGTTTGAGTTGTAAGTCTCAACATGCCTTCAAGTGTTCCCTGTGTTTTTTGTCTTGTATTTTCATCAACAAGGATGGCTTAACTCATAGTGGGATTGAAACTTATATAGTGGGAAAAAATGAAGGACAAAGCCACAAAGCTTTGGTGTTGACACTAAAATCCTAAAAGAATTCAAAATGTGACAGAGGCTTAGAGTCTTAAGATATAAGTTGATTCATTTTATAAAGTTAAGAAACTATTTCCATATACTAAACATATGCTAGTGGATGATTTTACATGACAGGTGATTAGGGCTATCATATTTCTATTAGATATAGTCTTTCCCACTAGAAACAAACGTATGACAGAGGTGGACTTTGTCCTATTATTACCCTAGGGTTTTAAGTTTAAACTCTCCCCATTTAGATCGCTAAGGTCGGGGATTTTCAAATAGTCTATTTCCATTCAAACTACCAAGGCGAGACAACATCTCTATTGTCCAATATCTAACTAATTTAGTGTCTTGTGCCATTGCATGTCGCATCACAATGGCATAATGTGTTAAATGTGTAACCTTAGACGCCATTTTTTCCAATTCATGGACCATGTGGAAGTCGAGACTCAAATACTCATTGTAATTCTTACAAGATGGAATTTTGGAAATATAAAAGTACATGTACCCTCATATATGACATGTACTAAATACTTGTTAGTTGTAAATGGTAAATGGTGTTCAAATCCTTGTTTTATTCGTCAAATTGATAGTTACACGATATGAAGAAATCTAGATTTATGGCGTTTTTTTTTATTTAAAACCCTAAAACACATGCAAAACGACAAAATATGTTCCAAGGGATGGAAAATTATAAGATAACACTTGTATTATATTTTCCTTGGTTTGCCCTTACATTTTAATGAACATTTTGTCCAACACAAATGTAGTGCTTTCACATCACTGTATTGTTACATTATTTACAATGTTTATGTATAATCCAAGTGGATGTTGGTGATCACCCTCCTATTCCACTAAGTTAGAATGGTTCCACATCTTGGTACAACAAATTTTCAAGTTCTAAATTTTCATCACATTTTTTAGGCATTTTCTTAACATATTTGGCAGTTGATATAAGCCACGCAATCCTACCAAATACATAGATCATGGATAACTCTTTGTAACAGCTCAAGAAAATCCCTATACCAAGTTTCTAGGCAAAAGTTGTTCCCTTGGAAATTTGATGTATTAACTAGCCTCTTCAAGGGCCGCATTCTTTTTATCACATCATCTCCTATGAATAGAGTTTTGGATCTATAGGGATTCATAGTTTATGCTAAAAATGTATTATTTTCCCATTGTAACGTCTTCTTACAAATGAATGTAGGATACACATCTCTCTTCATATATAAGCTACCACCACCATTCTAGCTAGTTTGTATTTTTTCATATTTTACAATTTTTCTATTTAATTCGTTAATAAAATTAGAGTTTCATTATATTATTGTGCTCTCTACACTATCTCTGTGTTTCCATTTTACTTTATGACTTCGTTTTTTCCTCTATATAATATTGATTGATTGTATTAGAGCAATTTTATCTTTGTTGTTTCTCCGTGCATGTCCTAAATGAGGTCGAGGTATAGAGAGTGGAGTCTATTTGAGCTTGGGTAAAACCACTCTTGTTGGCCAAAGTGGTCTGGTAGAAGAAAAGATAGGTGACATAGTAGGAGATAGTATCAAGCTGTTGCTTGAGGATCACTCACATGACATAGGACTGAGACGATGAAGAATTTTGGCCAGACTATTCAATGACTTCCACAATAGTAAAGACACCTTCAACAAGTAGTTATTTCAAAGGTGCAACACCCTTCAAGCTACAAGTAAACTTTGGAAATCCTTTATTTGAAGGTCAACTAGATGCAAATGATTTGGATAATTGGTTAACTATAATATTAGAGGGTTATTACTTTGTTCAATCTTTTTTTTCAACTAGGAAAAG
This sequence comes from Pseudotsuga menziesii, assembly GCA_001517045.1. Classification (NCBI taxonomy): domain Eukaryota; kingdom Viridiplantae; phylum Streptophyta; class Pinopsida; order Pinales; family Pinaceae; genus Pseudotsuga; species Pseudotsuga menziesii. The sequence continues at coordinate 310,739 of LPNX010203759.1, read as the reverse complement.
ATCACCTTCCCACTCCTAAAGTCCCTTCCCTATGTCAAATACTGGTGGGACAATTATTAGGAGAGACGTATCAAATATGAGTCTTAGTATAACCTTTAGGATACAACCCACTTTGGAATCTTTTGTTGATACCCTTAAGGAGGAATGATATCCTATTGGAAACTCTAATGACTAATACATGAGATGGGCAACTTTGTGTTAGGAAGAGTACATCAATATCTTCCATACCTTGCATTCAAAGTTGAGTATTAGATATTCCAAGGGGAACTTATTTCTAAAGTACTGCAATGGCTTACATGAGTACATCCAAGCATAGATTCTTGAACATATTTTCATAGGGAGTCAGTTATTGATATGCTATCAAAATTGAGCATAAATTTGAGTAAAAGAATAAGTGAGATTTTAGGTTTATAAATATACCACAATAGAAACATGGTAAAGGTAACTCTAACTCATAGAACAAAGGACAAAGCAAGGCTATATAACCTAGGACAACTTGTCTGAGTTGTAGGAAAATAAGGGCAACGAGAAGTTGAAGGACATTGGAAAGTGGTGTGAGTTCAACAAAATCTCCTGGTACAACACTCACAATTGTTGTTTGAAATAGTAATTGTTATCCAAGTTGAAAAACTCATTGCCATACTATAATTCAAAGATATATAAGGGAAATCAACTCATTTACATATAACACGTTATTACCATCACTATCACAAAGGTCCTCCTGGAAGAACCATAGGAGCTTGAGAAATGTAAGTGTTAACAACCAAATTTTGCTCACCTACCTTGTCATGAATTTCATCGTTATCATGCATCATTACCGAGATCAATGGCACTATTTCCACCACATTTCATCCATATAACCTAAGTAAATTACCGAAAACCAAATGTCAACTCCAAAAATTTACCCTAATAATAAGTCGTTCTTTTTCCTCTGAAAGTTGTGACATGAGGTCACAACTTTTGCCCAAAAACCCATGGTTTGGTCCAAAACACATTTTTTGTTAACATTCATTATTTCATGCTTCCCTAGGGGAAGTAGTGGCTAAGAGTGGATGCATATAATTAACAATGTCAAAGTTAACAATGGATCTGATCTTCCAAAACCCTAATATCTTCGCTAAGTAATCAATGGTATGGAGAGCATCCACATTGGAACTAGATCTCATTTCTTTATATTATTTCACTTGTAAAAGAAATCGTTGTGGTCATGATTCACAAATACATCTCTATTCTAAAAACATCATTATGCTGTCGAAATTTCACTAGAGAGAATGACAAAAGCCTCCTCTTCCTTTCTACTTTCACCATCAAGGGAAATTTCATTAGTCATCTAGATGGAGATTCAGGTTGTAAAGGATAAACATAAACCCTCCCTAGGATAAAATATGGAGGCCCTTCACCTTCTACAACTGATAACAAGATGTGATTGTATCATGTCATTCCTTATGTAATAATAGACTCACATTCTTTAGATGGTGTATGTTCATTTTAATGTCTAGTTTTCATATTTATCTTATATGCATGTTTAAGATTTAATGTTTTAAGTTTAATTTAAATTAGACTAATTTCCTTTCCATTTTGATATGCTACTAAGGATTTCACAACCCCTTAGTGGGTGCATTTTGCACATGTCTGAGAAATCATAGACAACGGTAAGCACCTCTTCCAATATTATGTAATCTACTTAACCCTAGAATTATAGACCAAAATGAAAAAATGTGATGAAATACATGTACCTAAATAAAAAGTACAAGAGATAAATAGATAAAATCTAAAAAATAACACTTGTATTAGTTATATCCAAAATAAAGAGCAATTTTCACTTACCTATTCGAGGGGGAAACCTCCTATGAGAATAACTCCAAATATGATAGCAAGCCTTCCTCACCTTACACAACCTTATACTCTAAATATAATGCATCGATAGATTAAACCCTAATTGCTTGTGGCCCCACTATTAAAAAGGTCAACCACCCAATGGGTCTTAGCTAATAAAGACAGTCCTTTTACATTGAGTAACTATCAACTAACTATCTATTAGGCATTATTCAAAGAAGTTGGCCTCATATTATCAATAAAGGACTCTTAGGTATCCTCAAAGTAGGGGGATAAGGGTAGGACCCTAACATGGTGTTCCCCTTCGAAAGTAGTGTTTTCCTCAAGGTTGGAAATGGATAAACTACTACAAAATGTATGATTATTCTCAAGTATCATATTTTAGTTACTAACCCTCCACTATATTAGAACTTCTTGGATAGAGAATTGGCATAGGTGACTCTCTCAGGTGCCTAAAACTACTTTAGGTTGGATCCAAATGGAGCATTCTTTATCAAATTCCATTAATGTAGTTTGAACTCGGCAATTTCACCCCATAACCTTCTTCAAACAAAAAGCATAAAATTTTGGGTGGATCTTAGAGTGTGTTGGAAGGGTAATTTGTAAACATCATCTCCAATGCATTATAAAATCTGATATGGGCTATAAAAGTTTGGTGTTGCTTCTTATGACCTTTATCTTTGAGAGATTTCTACTTATAGGAATGGAGATGAAGGAACACCTGATCCTCTACTTCAAAAGGAATGTTATAACTTGATGTTATTCTACTTATTGTTTCATGCATTCTGAGCCATAGCCAATTTTTCTTAAGTGTGCGGAGAATGGATTTGTGACTATAAGTATAATATCCACAACATGCACCATTAATATACTTATTATATATGAAACTACTAAAAGTGGTTGTTGGTCGTATGCAACTAGTTCATATGGGGTCATTTTTGTAGCATCGTGATAAGTGGTATTATATTACTATTCATCCAAAGGTGACCATTGCACCTATTAGTGTTCATTTACAGAAGCAAAACATCTCAAATATGTTTCTAGACACTTGTTGACTACTTCTGTCTGGTCATCCATTTGGGATGATAAGTTGTTTTGCAATTGGGTATCCTATAGTTTGAACAACTCTTGCCAAAATTTGTTAGTGAATGTGGGACCCCTATCAAACACAATGGAAGTGGGCATACCATAGAGCTTAAAATTTTGATGCAGAAAAAATTGGGCAATGGTTGGTGGTGTAAAGGAGAGTTGTATGGAATGAAAGTGAGCATATTTGGAAAGTTAATCAAATACCATTCTAATGATTGACTTTTGTTTCCTTCTTTTTGGAATACCTACTATAAATAAATGGGGATTCTCTTTAAAATTGTAGATGGTATTGGAAATAGTTTTAATGCCCTAGGAGTCTTCATTATCTCACCCTTGTTCCTTTGAAATGTGTCACATTCAATCACAAACTTATGGATATTTTTTTTATTGATGGATTTATACAACAAGGGTTAGCAGATGCCTAATCTAATGGCTATACACTCAAAGAAAAAACAATATTAGTTTAATCAGTTAAATGGTTGAATAAGTAAAGGTAAAGATATCGACATATATGAATGTCCCCATAAACCTTGCATTAACAAGATATTTCACATCATAAAGAATGGTTTCATATTTGATATTTACCAATTAATGTAGGCATTCACCTTGGGAGTAGTTTGAGGATGAGAAGATGATCTCCAAGCTAATTGGTAAGGCTGAAATATAGGTACCAATTACAATCATCAATCCCCTGTTCCAAGTATTATGAAGCAGCAATCATGGATAAAATCACCCTTTTCTGTAGATAGGCTATCATTTTAGTTAATTTCTAAGTAATGTGGCTGAAATGAAAGTTCGTGAGATAAAGCAACAAATTACATTGATAATCTCAGCACCGTTGTCCACATGATGGGTCGAAGGAAATCGAGTTTTATTGAAGGGACTTCGAGTCTCTCCTTGTTTTTTATATTATGGAATATTTTTGAGTAGTTAGTCTTGAGATCACTCGCGTAGCTATAGGAGAACAGTTTAAGAAAATGTAATAAGTAGAAGACTCGCATTTTTGTGAGATATACATAGATAGTTTTTGGCATAGTTTCAATAGCATACTTGTTTTGAGATTTTTCAGCAACAATTTAGTTGTACCTTTGGAACAATTACTTTTTGAAGCGACTAATGCCATATTTATGTTTCATACAATTTGTGAGTTCATAGTTCACTTTAACTCCTGTCACACGCTGTGAGGTGGGTTCCATCACTCCTTCATTGCATAAAACAAGAGTCTTGTGTTTATTTCTAGTTAAATTAGAATGCATTGTTGTTTTCCATTCATTAGTTGATTTTAATGATTTGAATTAATCATCAGTCTGATTTATAGTTGTAGTCAAAACCTTAAAAAGAATCCCCTATTTTCATCTGTAGATGAGTAGAATACTTTCTATAGTTGTTTCGTATATCATCTGTACACCTGAAAGTCCAGTTTGTAATGTAATTTGACAGATCTATATTTACATGCATTTGAAATAGTCAATTAGTTAGTTTACATTCCAACTTATGTCTTAACAATAGCTTTCGGTGAATTTCTAGATTGAAATATCTCGTCTTTCATAAAAGTAACTTTCAATGATGCAACTTAGAGATTTTCCTTAGAATCATCTTTTGTGCGTATCAATTATTTCCTTCTTTCATAGAATATATTTTCTGCTTTCGTAGAGTAAATTTCTTGCTTTCATATATTAGAATCATTTTCTTTTATAGATAAAAAAATTCAATTGTTTTATAGGGTAACTTATTTGCACTTCGAATTTGTTCTTGAATTTCGTAGGTTAAACTTTTAGTTGAATTAAAACCTCTCAGCAGTTGCACACATAGTGCTTGCACCTCTTAAGTTTGTACGCCTCTTGGTTGATAATTAAAGTAGGACTCCTGAGTTACAGACTTGTAAAAGGAAAGCATATTAGAAGACCGCCACTACTCCATGAAGAGGGTCATTTTCTCCTTTGAATGCTCTTGACTCTCGGTCTTGGTACTTGCAACATAGATAGGAAGAAATTGCCTTGGTACTTGTAGGATAGATAGATAACTCTATACAGTGGAGGATGGAATGGAAGGAAAATGATGAATAAATGAATGAATAGGGAATGGATAATGTGACCTCTCATCGTTTCTTAAGGAATTGTGGAGTTGAAACCTAGACAAATCCTCTTCTTCTTTGAGTTCAATTAGGGAGAAAATATTGTGTTTTTGTGGATTTTAGGTCATCCGTTGGTTTTCATCTCAAAAATTATGCTTTTTTTCTTTCTAGTGCTTTGTGATGATTGTCAAAAGCCATGATTTTTTCAGGAAAATCTAGATTTTTCTGAATTTCTGCACATATGGGTAGTGCACTTTTTGGGCCTTTATATACTCTTGGACAATACTAAATGCTAGGAAAATTTTCATTGTCTTAGCTCCACTATTGTAATAGAAAATTTTGCTAGCATTAGGAGGTCCAATTTTATGATGATGAGGTATCTTGATGGGTAATTTGTTGAGAGGTTTTCCAATTTAGTTGAGAGAGACAACATAGGGAGATGGAGCTACTAATGATGATATGTTATGCATGTGATATGGTGTATTATCATGATATGATTGTATTTTAAACTACACAAACCTTTTGGTAGAGAATTAATCCCACATCTTGAACAAATGAAGTCATGATTTCAATAGTTTTCCATTCTTTTAACGAAAATGTGAGGGATGAAGAAGATGTGGACCGTGATCTGGATTACATCAGTCTTAACAATCAATTCAAGGATGTCCTTTACACATAAAATGGACTACAGTCATTGGTCACAATACAAATGCAGAGAAGACATCATTTTCTGACATACGATCCAATACAAATTCCCATGCACAGATCTTCCTTGAGGCTTGCACTTGACAGATCTGGTCTCAAACCTAAAAAATATGTCATTTTCTAGGAGAACGCGGGCCTATCAAGAAGCACTGAGTAATATTGCTCATGTTATGTACCAACATTGTTCTAAATTCCAACACCACTTCATAGTCTTCAACACAACAACAAAGATGTCAACCAGTATTAAATTCAAAACATAGCAAATGATGTAGCTCAAACACAACAATTGCAATGCTCCACTCACTCACATCCCGGGAAGGTGTCCACCATCACCAAGAGAGATATTGAAAATGTAGTTATGCCCAATTCCAATATGCATTCAATGCATCAAATGCTTCATGCACATTAGTCTCAATGAAAATGCAGGTATGGTGGAAAAACATTGCATATGGAGAGGAGATCCATGACTTGGAGAGAAGACACTACAAATAGAGAGAATATCCACAACTCGGAGAGGTCCATGATGGTGCTAAAATGCATTCCACATGTTATGCAACAATATGTTCTACCAAATCGTTTTGATAGCAACTAAGGGACATGCCAAAGGATAGCTCTGGCTCTGCATACAATAATTTTGGCTCCTCTTCACAGGAACCAATGGCTGGATATACTATCTCCGTTGGAAGCTCAATGAGCAATTATATGTTCTCAAGGAAGAAAACACTACAATACATAGAAAGAGAGAGATATACAGACGCACGTTGTGACTCTCGTCGATTTTGAGAACCATTGCTCCTATTAAAACTTTGGTGATGCTTCAACAAAGAATTCCATTTTTATCACGCCAACGAATGCAAGGAGGATGAGAACAAGGAAGCAATGAATAATAAAGAACCAACCACCTGAAAGACTTAATGTGCATGAGAGTGTTGATGCCTAGAAAAATCCCAGGTACCGATAGTAGGGATTCTCCCCAATAATTGTTCCCAAATAGATCGTTTATCGTTTGGTATGGGGAATCCATCCGATTTGCAGTCCGGATACCATAGAATTAAAGTGTATTCTTAAATCTATTTTACCGGTTGCGGCCCGGTCCACCGTTTATGTATTTTATATTTTATGCATGAAATGCAAGTGGCTACATTAACTGTAACTAATCTAAATCTATTCTAGCCTATCCCTAGGGAGCAAGATTGAGATTAAATAAGAATGAATGATGTACTGTATTGTTTGCATAAAGAACTCTACAGATAACTGATAAATCCAGGATACATACATACGACAGAAAGTTAACACAAATATACCTCAGTGATATTAAAACATTCATCATTCATTATTGCATAAGATTCATCACATAACATAAAATCAGTCATAACTCAGAAATAGTTCAGAGGGTTAGGAATGATCTCGCAGATTGTATATAGCACTAAAAAATAAATAGTTCTTCATTCAACTTTACACAACATGCTTTGAGGCTTATGCAATACTCTCTCTAGCAAATTACTTCCATCTCCTTTATTATAAAAGGAAAAAGTTTTTCTTACAACAAGCTTCGGTAACTCTGCTAGTGAAAAGTCCCTTTCTCTATTCGACTTCACCTATATTTATACATTTCAAAATGACTCTTGGTTTGCTTTTCCCTTGGGCTTCCTCAATATTCGGTTACAAATATTTGTCTTCTAGTGTATTCACTAATCGAGAGATAAATACAAAAAAAATTATTACAACTACATTTCCATGTGTCAAAGGGACAAAACACTCAAGCAGACCCAGTCAACTCAACAATGAATTATTTCCATGCCTTAGTGTCTGAAACAATTATCTCCAGCTCTGTTGGTTCCAATAATCTAACCGTGACCTCATGTTTTTGGATCCTTGACTGGTGCATTCTCCGGAGGCTCTTTGGTTGTTTCTAACCATGTCAATTGTCCTTGAAGGATCTCTACAATGTCTTGGGATTTGTCTTTGAATTCAGAAGCTACGGATGAGATTTCATGTAGTCGAGCTTCTACCTGTCTGATTTTGAAAACCTCTTCCGTGATTTGAACCTGCATCTGATATATAATCTACGATCCTAGCTTTCTTTTTTCCCTCCTTTGTCATATTTTCTGGTATGAGTGGTGGATGCAATAACAAGAAAACATCTTAGTATTTACATCGTTAAACAAGTCCTGTATTTGAAAAAATAAAATGACCATTATATGATGAGCAAACCATTTAAAAAAAAACCATCATTTTATCCATTACCCTGTGATCCTCAGCCACAGATACAAATTATCTAAAAGGTTCTCGGCCCAAAGGCAATGCTCCACAGTCTGGGGTAGCAATGCCCTAGGTTAAAACCTATGGGCTCAATATCCCATGGTCGAAAGGTATAATGCCAAAATCTACAGGATTTACCTGAGACTCAAGAGACTGCAGTCTCTACTAACGCCCAAAGGCGAGCAATAGGTCTGCTCCATGCCGACGAAAAGCTTGGGTTTTTGGAGATCTGTTATGATCTATCAGACTGAAGGTAAAAAACACCTTCCGAGCAGATTGATGAGTTTCTAAGAACAGATAAGGCGACCATGGTGAGTTTAAAACATAAAAGGAAATGACAACCTAAAATTACAAGGGGGGAGCCTCTTTTAACCTAAAACGAAAACCTACCCACCCCTAACATGGCGTATCAACAACTAATAGCTCAAAAACACCATAAATCACCAAACATCCCTGACAATGGCGGATCTAACATCCCATCGCAGCCGCAACCATCGGCTTAAGACTCAGTAATGCGCCTGTATTCCTTTTGCGGCCCGATGGTCAAAACCATATCGGAAAGAAAACCTGGATGACAGCTGCCATAGCGGCTCCAAGACTAACACTTCTCCGCTCTTGCATGCCTGATGAGGATCGATTCATCGACGAGGAAAATCCTCTGTCATTGCAGCAACAAAAGGGAAAGGAATCTACCACAGTGGGTCCCAAAAATAAAAAAAGGTCCTGATAATAAACTTTCACGTGCTTCCACTGTAGCGACAGAAAGATACAAAATCACCCGATAAGGATGGAAGAGGATTCGGATGAGGTTCCAGTTCTCAACATAGCTTCTCATTCGTCTTTGCAGTACGAAACCAAAAAGCTGTCGTCGTAGTGGCTTCATAAATCACATGTAAAGAAACTATAAGATTAATCGAGGCAGCGGCCGTGGACTTGAGAAACCTTCCGTTGTAGCAGGACAAAACCGAAAATCCACCCGCCATAGCGGCTCAAAACCTGAAAATCACCCGCTATTGCGAGACAAAACTGAAAATTTGTCCACCGTAGTTACCCAAAAACTGAAAAACCATCTGAATTTCCAGCACGAAGCCTAAAAACATTCGTCATAACAGCTCAAAGTTGAACAACCGCCCGCCGTAGCGGCTCAAGAAAAAGAGTTTGCTCGTCGTTGCGACTATATTCTCAAGAAGTTGTCCGCCGTAGCAGATCAAAATTGTCACACCCACCTTGCTACTGCAACTAAAAATAATTTTCTGACTTAGTGAAAAAACCCAAAAACTTGAACCTTTTCCCATGATAAAACAAGTCACAAAAGCTGGATTTCAAAACTTAGAACTCCTAATTAGAAACAAAAAAGGGTCTTAAAAAATGTAAAATTTTTTGGGGAATAGTTGCAGCAGCAACAATTGGCGATTGGCTGGAGAACACAGATCTCTGGAAAAACTGACTTTTAGGACCAAAAGTTGCTTCATGGTATTCTGTTAAATCAACTCCTCCCAAAATTTTGAGATTTCTTTAAGATGTTCATACCTTTCCGGGAATGCAAGATTTAAAACTTTAACATTGATTATAGTCCAATAGGATAGGGTAACCAGGTTTTCACAGTCCTGATAACTATTTTGAGGCCAAGATATGAGGTTCATTTACTTCTGCATTCAGATTGCTTATAACTCAGACACCACGGGACCATAACAGAGTGTGGATAGACATATTTGTTTGTTCCTCATTCCCATGCATTTTGCATTCTTTTGATGCTTTTGGACTTTTGTCCTTTTGAGTCTTTCCAGATTGCTTCTTTCATTTGAAACTTGGTTTAGGTTCTTCCATCCATAATGTCCTTTTGTGTGAGAGATAGTTTGCTTTCAGCTCATGGATGGAGGAGAACCTCTGAGCAATCTTATCTAATACAGATTTTATTCAGTATGTCTTTTGATGTATGCTTTCTTTCTGGGAGATTTGATTCTTTTAATCATTTTGCCTTTTATTTGTGGCATGGGATCATTTTAAATACCATATACATGTCCAACCTGCTTCCTTTGTGTGGTTCCATTATTGTTAGCTTCCTAAGACATATTTTAGTGTGAAATGGATGGAGCCCCAGAATAGTATTTCAGACTTCCCTGACCTTAGTTATTTAACAGGGATTAGATAGGACTTCAATATGTTCACAACCTCTCTTTAGATAGTCAATCAACTTAAATAATCTGAATCATGCTACATGTATATTTAATAAGCATATTTTCACTCCAAATATTCGCAGTTTACCCAAAACTCCAATGTCCTCCAAACATCAAAAAGTTGTGTTGGCTTATTTGAAAACTGAAAATAAAGCAAATAAACAAACTGGAATAAATCAGACTCTAAGAAATCAAATGTAAATAAGGAAAACTAACTACGGAAAAAATGAAGCAAAACCCAAAACTTTATTTATGTACAGAAAAGAAAATCTTTGAGAACCAAGCCATTAATTGGCAGATTCTCTTCCCACCCCTGCAAATCCTGAAGCTTATACATTGAGGATCCTAACTTTGCAGCAATGAGAAACGGGCCAACCCAGAGATGTTGAAACTTAGTGTGTTTACCCCTTTTGTCATGCGGGTGATCCCTTTTGAGGACTAAATCTCCCACCTCGAAACTCTTATTTCCAGACTTATGTTTGTCAAACCATCTCTTTACAATCTCTTGTTGATGCGTAAATATTTCTTTATCTTTGAGTCTAGACTCTTTTAACTTGAGCAAGGTATTAATTCTTACTTGTAAAACTTCACTACTGGATCCTCTTGAAGCTGGGCTAATTGGGAAGCCGGGAGTAAAATGTTTGGTGAAAAAATGGATTCTTTTCCATAAACTAGAGTGTAAGGTGATACACCTAAGTAATTCTTTGGTGTGACTCTATCAGCCTAGAGTGCATTTGGGAGAGCCATGTGCCAACTTATTTGGTTTTATATGACAATCTTCTTCAGAATTCTAATGAGATTTTTGTTGGTAGATTATGCTAATCCATTACCTTGAGGATAATATTTAGCAGAGTAATGTAACTTCATTCCCTTATAATTAGTGAATTCTGTAAGTTTAATTGGTGAAAAGTAAGATGCATTGTCAAAAAGCAGGGAAATTGGAACCCCAAACCTTTTCATAATATGTTCTTGCAAGAAATCAATGACTGCATCTTCATTTACTCTCCGTAGTGGAATGGCTTCTACCCATCTAGTGAATTAATCGGTAGTTGTAAGGATGTATTTGTGCTACAGCGAGGAATTAGGATTGATTTTTCCAATAATGTCGATTCCCCATTGTTCAAATGGTTTTGAAACCATGACTAGTTGTAATGGCCCAGTCACTCTAACAAGTATTCCTCCACTTCGTTGGCATGTATCGCATTTCCTTACATATCGTGTGCATCTTTGAATAAGGTTGGATAATAGTATCCCACCCTTAAGATCTTGTGGGTAGTGGTATCTCCTGAATAATGCCCTCCCACCGATCCATCATGCTATTCTTTAACCACTTTAGCCGCATCTTCATGTTTTAAACATCTCAAAAAAACTTCATTGTAGTTCTTTCTAAAAAGAACTCCATCAATTACTTGATAGTGTTGGAGACATTTACCACCATACACACTCTTTTTGGTCAAATTGGCCTAGTTAAACCACTATCATAAGTATAATTGACATTAATTGACATCATTGGAGCATTAATTGACATCATCCAGTCACACCCATGCCTACCTTCAGTCAAGGAGGTTAACTTTTCCTTCTCCTACATTCGGGGAGGCTAACTGGAGCACTCCGGGGGTGATCTGAGTGATATTAATGCACCTAATTGCTAACTGGTGGTTACAATCAGTTAAACAAGTCAGTTAAGGCACCTCCTCTCATTAAATATATTATTTAATGATTATTTAATGAACTGGAGTCAACAGGGGCACCTCCACCAACTTCTGATGTGCAATTCAACTTCAGTTAACCTCATCGGGGTTCATTGGAGTCAGTGTAGCGCTACCTCTTGATGGTTGGTGAGCTGTGACATGTGTTTGATCTCTTTCAGTTGAGACTCAGTCATTTATTGCACTATGACTTCAGTTAGGGTTAGTTGAGTCAATTAGGGTTTTGGTTAGTGGATAACTGAGTGTGAACCATGGCTTACAGTTAGTTAAGCTAGACTCACTCATTCAATTTGAATGACCTCCTAAGGAATTCGAATTGTCTCTTCATTCATGCTTGTAGCATGTCATTGTAATTGTAATCATTCATTCTTTATGTGAATATAGAGCGGCTACTATTCCTGTAGACTGATTACACCATTTCATGAGTTATTTATTGATTAATTCTTGATGAGATTGATTCTTTGTTCCTAGATCAATAGACAAAATTAATAGATAGGATGTTGATTTCAACCGTAGTGCTCTTCTTTTCTTTGAACTCCAATGTTCCAAAAAACAACCTGGTTGGAGATAATGTATCAAGTCTCTATACCATGATTCTGGAGCTGCAAAAATGGGACACATGTCGATCATATGCACTTCAACCTCATTTTCCCAAACATTTTCCTCACCATTTTGACTTGCAACCATTAGCTTGCAAATTCCTTGTCCTTTAATAATGGTTGATGGCTTAAACTCTAAATCGTATTCTAGTAGAGCTGTAACCCAATTTCATCTTCTCTCGCCCAACTCGTTTTGCACGAAGAGGCTTCGGACTATTGGGTGAGGAACAACCACTTTAGTCCGATTCTTAAGTATATATGGCGTGAATTGCTTTACTGCTTTAAATATTGTGTGCGCTTGCTTGTCAATGGTGGGGTAGTTCAATTTAGCACCTTTCAGACTAGTGCTCATAAATGAAATAGGGAATTCATCTCCTCCTTCCTCCTTTCGCGTTATCACTGCTGTGAGCGAATTTTCAGAAGCAAAAGTGTACAATATGAAATCTTTATCAAAATCAGGACTTCTAAGTGAAGGTGCATGTGCTACTGCTGTTTTGATCTTAGTAAATGCATCATTCTCTATGTCAATCCATTTAAACTGCACACTTTTCTTAACCATTTGCTGCAAAGGTTTGACTATTTGTGCAAAATCAGGCACAAACCTTTGCACAAAATTAATGGTCCCCATGAACGATTGCATACCCTTCTTATTGTGGGGCAATGGGATCTGCGCTATAGCTTCAATCCTTTCTAGGTCTATGTAGATTCCCATTTTAGAAATGACATGACCCAATATCTTTCCTTCTAGCATTGCGAAAACACATTTCTTGGGATTCAATGAGATATCGTATTTCCGACAACACTCAAAAATTTGTTTTAAATGATACGGATGTTCTTCTATTTTCTTTGAAAATATTGTTAGATCATCCAAGTAGACCACCACACTGTGGCCTACGAGTTCCCAGAAATCTATGTCCATGGCTCTTTGGAAAGTGGCTCCAGCATTAATTAATCCAAAGGGCATTCTCCCATAGGCAAAGGTTCCCCACTTTGTACAGAACGTAGTTTTGAGCTTGTCTGGTTCTGCTACCAGTACCTAATTGTAGCCTGAAAACCCATCCAACAACGAGAATAACTCGGAGCCTGACACCATCTCCAAAATCTGCTCCTTTGGAGGGACCAGATAATTGTCTTTGTCTGAAGCGCGATTCATATTTCTAAAATACACACATAGTCTTATTTCTCTAGACTTTTTTCTAACGGGTACCAAGTTTGCTATCCATTCCGAGTGTCTAACCTTGAAAATAATCTTAGCATCAAGTAATTTATTCACTTCACTTTGAATCAGGGGTTCCATCTTAGGATGTAACTTTTAAAGCTGCTGCTGGAAAGGCTTTACACCCGCTTTAATAGGAATAATGTGTTGGATTATGCGAGTGTCATACATCTTCATATCATCATAAGTCCAAGCAAATACATCCTTATACTGCTGAAATAAATTGATGAACCTACTTTTTTCACCCGAAGAACAACATTTCCCTAAGTTGACATACTTGGGTTCAACTTATGTTCCCAGATTGATCAGCTCATACTACATTGATGAGCTGTGTGTTTTAACATTCACTGGCCTTCAGAATTCGTTATTTAGATCAAACATCCCCTCTAATGTCCTTACCCCTTTTGGTATGAAATTACCATTCTGAAGATTCGCTTGGTGTTCCTCCTCATCAATAACTGCATCTTTAAAAGTTTCCTCATTGGTTAAGAATTCCAAAATCTGTTGGTCATCATCAAATACTCTCAAATTGGTTACATTATCAGGTACGGATGAACTGAAAATCAATTCAATTGAACATTTGTTATTCATAGGCACCAATATTGCAACAGAGGTAGCCAGCTGCTGCATTTTTTAGTCTAGGAATAGAAATAATACCAAAATCATCAAAATTTGTTATGAGTCCCCAAACTTCATTTTGATACCCTTTTAAATGAGGAGATAAACAAAGGATTGTATTGCGGACCTGTTTTACAATTATTTCAGAGTCTCCAAAGACTTTTAAATTCCCAACTTTAAACTCAATTTCCTTTTTTAATCCTTGAATCGGTGCTTCATATTTAGCCGTATTATTCATGCATTCAAATTATAATCTACAAGATAAAAAAGATTATTTTTTTTCTGGATCAATTAGGACACAACCAGCCCTCGATCCTTCTTGAGTTTTTGAACCATCAAAATACAATAACCAAAATTGATTTTCTACTTCTAAAGCGCTGGTTCTATTTTCTGAAACAAAAACTAAATTAACTATATTACAATCAATATTGTCAGTCCACGAAAACCGAAGGAGATCTAACTGTTCATCTGATTCACTATTGGCCTCTTCCGCTTGATAATTTCCTGGTTCAAGTTCTAAAAAACAATTTCCCTAAACTGAATGTGAGAAATTCATAGGTTCATTTTTCCCTTCAAGTTGTGTCACGTTATCTTTCATTTGTGGTTCTCTGAGTACTTTAATATGATTTTGACAACCTTTGTAAGGTAACCACACGTGTGACCAATCTGTTGCAAAATACCCATTAAGCTTTTCAAACCAATCCCTACTCAGTATTAAACCATAGGCTTCAGGGATGTCTACCACCATAATATCTATGTACTGACGAACCCTTTCATTAGCTTCTCGTCGAATTAGTATGTTATTCATCTCTCTTGCCACCTTGATTGTTGTCCTATCCAGTTGAATGATTTGACTTGCAGAGGGAGTAGGTTGCCCATTTATCTTTTTATAAACTGACAAGGGCATGACATTGGAAGATGCTCCAGAATCTACCAAACAATTGTGTACATTCAGATTAAATATTTCAAAGGTCAGCAAGAATGGCTTAGTTCGAGA
Organism: Pseudotsuga menziesii; assembly: GCA_001517045.1. Classification (NCBI taxonomy): domain Eukaryota; kingdom Viridiplantae; phylum Streptophyta; class Pinopsida; order Pinales; family Pinaceae; genus Pseudotsuga; species Pseudotsuga menziesii. The sequence continues at coordinate 295,457 of LPNX010203759.1, read as the reverse complement.
CTTAGACTTTCCTCCAATATTGGCTTCATTTATCTCTTTATCTAATAGTACATTGTTTGTAGTTTTACTAGGTCGAGGATCGAAGGCTTCCAAAAGTTTCTTCTTTTGTTGCGGTAAATTACACATCTCAAATAAAAAAACTTTTGCCTTGGTTTTCTTAATATCTTCTACTATATCATATCCCATTTCTAGTTCCACTAGACTTTTCTTGTTATTATATGATTTATTCTCCACAACCTTTATCGGATTACTTACTGTTGGAGTTTTTTTCTTTACTATGACCTTTTCAGGTATTGGTGGGCTTTGAGTCTTATTAACAATCTTTTTCATACTTTCATGGAACTTCTTAATCTTGAGTAATAAATTCTCATCTGTTATTGGTCCCTGACTTCTTGTTGTGATGTTTACTGCCGAAAGTTGTATTTCTTCAGTGGGTTCTTCTTCTTCTAACCCTAGTGTGGTAATACAGTCCCACAAAACCATAGTAGTTTCTTCCAAAGTTGTATTTGTTTCAATTTCCTTTTCTTCCTTAACTTCAGGTTCTGTTAGTTGAACATCTAATAGTTGATTCGCGACTAGGTTCATTGAATTAATCCACTGAGGGCAGCTTTTCTTAGAGTGGGGTTGTTGGTGAAAAGTACAAAAATTATCCATACCGACTTTAGTGAGATTTAGCACAGAAGAGTTGTAGATGGGTGGTTAGGGTGGAGTATTTTCCTCTTTCTTCTTGAAAAATTGTCTAAATGGTTTTCTAGAAGAACTTGCCTCTTTATCTTTTTCTAAGTCAACAATCTTGTTCGAGAGCTTTTGTACCATTTTAACCACATTTTCCAATTAGTTTGAACGTTCCTCTTTGGGTTCAGTCAGTAACAATGGCTTCTTATTAAAAGTTTTTGTATTTGATTCTGTAGACTGTTTATTTATACTCTCAAGTTCCTCTTCAACCTTCTTAGCTTCTTCATAGGTTTCTAACAATGAAGGTTTTACCGACCGCTTCACGAACATCGCTATCTCTAGCGAAATCATCGAAGAATAATATTTTATTAATGTCTCTTTAGCAGACATTATGTAAGCACTGAAATTATTCAAATAGTGAGCGAACCTATGATTAAAATCAAGGACTTTCTCTTTTTTCTCCATATTTAGAGCAATTAATTCTTTCATCATAGTAGTTGTGGTTCTTCGGCGTCCAAACTTGCTCTTAAACAGTCTTTCAAACGTATTCCAGTTTATAATTGAATTCACCTGCAAGCCAAAATACCATGATGCTGCCTTTCCTTTATGGCTATGTGGAAAGATTCTGCATACTACATCTTCATGTTCTGTTGTTGATAAGACTTCAAGGGCTACGAAAAAGCTTTGTAAATAATCATCCACATCAATGCCTTCTGACGAGTCAAACTTAGGTAATGACTTCTCAAGATGGGTAGGTAAATTGTGCAACGAAGCAGCCAGGTTAAGAGGGGTTCTTGCCATCCAAGCTAGTGGTGGAGGTGGTTGATTAGCATTTGGTTTCACAGGTTGATTGCATTCACATTTCCAGCCATGATTCTGGGTGGAAACTGAGGTGGAGATTGAACAGGGGTTTGAAAAGGTGAACAAGAATGAGAATCAGGTCCCAACTGGTCAAGAGGTTGAACAATTTATTGCAAGGTTAAATTGACCAGCTCTTCAAAATTTCCCACTAACACTGAATCTTCTATGTAAGGACGCTCTCTTTTGCGATCTTGTCTTCTAGGTACGTCAGGGATATTCGAAAATCCTCCAAGATTCTTTGCATACAACCTTATGATTCTTCTTAAATCGTTAACTGCTTCAAGAGAGACAGGATACAGGTACTCTGGAACTTCTAACTCAGGATTAGCTTTTCTTTCAAGACTGGAGTTCTTCGGAAAACTGGTTTCAGAACTGTCACCGGTGGAAAACTCTCGAGAAAACAGATTTCCTTGGCCATCCATGCAATAGCAACCCTCCTTTTAGCGCCAAAAACTATTGATGCCAGGAAAAATCCCAGGTACCGACAGTAGGGATTCTCCCCAATAACTGTTCCCAAATATATCGTTTATCGTTTGGTATGGGGAATCCGTCCGGTTGGCAGTCCGGCTACCGTAGAGTTAAAGTGCATTCTTAAATCTCGTTTACCAGTTGCGGCCCAATCCACCATTTATGTATTTTATCTTTTATGTATGAAATGTAAGTACCTAGATTAAATGCAACTAATCTAAATATATTCTAGCCTATCCCCAGGGAGCAAGATTGGGATTAAATAAATGAATGATGTACTGTATTGTTTGCATAAAGAACTCTACAGATAACTGATAAATCCAGGATACATACATACAACAGAAATTTAACACAGAGATAGCTCAGTGATATTAAAACATTCATTATTGCATAGGGTTCATCACATAACATAAAATCAGTCATAACTTAAAAATAGTTCAGAGGGTTAGGAACGATCTAACAGATTGTATATAGCGCTAAAAAGGAAATAGTTCTTTATTCAGCTTTACACAACATGATTTGAGGCTTATTCAATACTATCTCCAGCAAAATTCCATCTTCTTTATTATAAAAGAAAATAGTTCTTCTTACAACAAGCTTCAGTAACTCTGCTAGTGAAAAGTCCCTTTCTCTATTCGACTTCACCTATATTTATACATTTCAAAATGACTCTTGGTTTTCTTGCCCCTTGTGCTTCCTCAATATTCGGTTACAAAGATTTGTCTTCTATTGTATTCATTAATCGAGAGTTAAATACAAATAAAAATATCACAAATACATTTCCATGTGTTAAAAGGACAAAACACTCTAGCGGACCTAGACAACTCAGCAATGAATTGTTTCCATGCCTTAGTGTCTGAAACAATTATATTCAGCTCTGTTGGTTCCAAGAATATGACCATGACGTCATGTTTCTAGATCCTTGACTAGTGCATTCTCCAGAGGCTCTTTGGTTGTTTCCAACCATGTCAATCGTCCTTGAAGGATCTCTACAATGTCTTGGGATTTGTCTTTGAATTCAGAAGCTGCGGATGAGATTTCCTATAGTCGAGCGTCTACCTGTCTGATTTTGAAAACCTCTTCCGCGATTTGAACCTGCATCTGATATATAATCTACGATCCTGGCTTTATTTTTTCCCTCCTTTGTCATATTTTCTGGTATGATCAATGACTACAATAACAAGAAAACGTCTTAGTATTTACATTGTTAAACAAGTCTTGTATTTGAAAACAAATAAAATGACCATTTTACTTTTTGCAAACCATTTCAAAAACAAACCATCATTTTATCCATTACCCTACGATCCTCAGCCATAGATACAAAATATCTAAAAGTTTCTCGACCCAAAGGCGAGCAATAGGGCTCAATATCCCATGGTTGAAAGGTATAACGCCAAAATCTACAAAATTTACCCGAGATGAAGAGACCACAGTCTCTACTGACGCCCGAAGGAGAGCAATAGGTCTGCTCCATGCCAACAAAAATCTCAGGTTTCTGGAGATCTGTTATGATCTATCAGACTGAAGGTAAAAAAAGCCTTCCGAGCAAACTAGTGAGTTTCTAAGAACAAATAAGGCGGCCACGGTGAGTTTAAAACCTAAAAGGCAACGACAAAACCTAAAATTGCAAGGGGAGAGATTCTTTTAACCTAAAACAAAAACCTACCCACCCCTAATGCGGTGTATCAACAACTGACGACTCAAAAACACCTGGGTGATTCCATGAAGGTGGGTAACACATTTTGGCCAAATTTGGCGATGAAAACCTGATTTTTTACTCATCTGCTAGATAGAAGCCCTCGAAACGCATATATTCCATGTGAATTTCGACTTGCAGTTAAAAAACAAATTGTAGAATATTATGTTGGCTTCCCAATGATATTTTTTAAAATATTCCGATGTCATTTAATGTGTAAAATTTTAATTTTAATGAACTGTGTGACCTTAAAAATTTGAAGAAGTTAATAAGTGGCTCGTGTCTAACCGCAATAATTCAATCTTACATTAATAATTAAAAAAAAATTACATGAGCATGATCTACACATAATGCACTATGGTCTGCATATTTTTTGTTAATTTATTTCGCAATATACAATTATTTATTATTTTTCGAAAGTGACCACATCTGATTTCAGCATCATTTTATACACATGTGTCTCCATCCCATATTTCTTTTCATTGTTTTCAAAAATTGAAAAACCAAAAACACCCTTTTGAAGAGGATGCGTCGATGTGTGGGGTGTGAATTTTTACGAAATTTTTGGATGTGTATATTTTACCCTGCGTATTTTTCTTTGAGCTGCTTCGAAGTTGTTTTCTGTTTTTCTAAGTGTAAGTTTTAGAACTAATTAAAAAAAACCATATAAATGCCAAAACGCATGCATGATATCTCAATGGATAGAGGATTCGGTGACGAATCTATCAGTATGAACTCTGCTCAGTTGTCTGCCATGAATGGTAGGGTTTACACCCTTAGAAGACACAGAGAAACATTGATTTTCTTGAAAGAGGGCTAAATCTCTGTTTTTCAAGTCCTCGATCAAGGTATTTAAATACCTCGATCGAGGGTTTGTCGAAACCTCGATCAAGGTTTTAATAAACCCTCGATCGAGGTTTTATTAAACCCTCGATCGAGGCTTTGATAAACGCTCGATCGAACAACTCTTTAACACTTGAAAAAGAGCTTTGAACATGACTACCAATATACTAGCATATTTTTTCGGGATATAAGCTTTAGCTTATATATATATTATATATAAATTATATATACATGTATTATATATAATATTATGTTCATGTAGGACATTTTAGAAATGGGTTTCAAGGACCCATCTAAGAGAATTTAAAAGAAAAATTACAAAAGAATAAAGGGGAAATGGGAAATTATAATTTTTTAAAGATGGTAAATGTAAAAATTAAAAAAAAAACATAAGTGAAAAAATTAAAAAATAATGAAATATAAAATAAAAAAGAATAAGAAGAAGGATGCTTCTTATCAACATTGTAATAAATATAAAGAATTTAAATTTTTTTATTTTTCATATCCAAATAAATGATAAGAATATAAATGCATAAAAAGAAGAATTGAAGGAACAATAATATAATACTTATAACCATAGTGAAATATACTAGTAACAAGGGAAGTTGTCCTTTGTTTTCTAGATTTAGTTGTTTGAAACTATGAAAGAGGCATCAAAGTTTAGAGAACAAGAAAACTCTTTCCATAGTTCGCCTAGAACATATAATTAGAATTCTCTCATTTTATAGATAAATGTGTACATAAACATAATTGACAATTATAACCTATTACCATTTTGTTTCATCTAGACAGGAGTACATTAAGAATATAGCAAATGGATAAGACTCATGAAATAAACATGACATGCCAACTCACTCAACTCATAAAAAAATGTTTTTTCATAGTGATAATAATATGTTGCACCCCATATATGCGACCTTGTGACCCTCCTTATAACTAAATTTAATGAAGTTTAAATTTTTTTCTGGACCAAAGATATTAACAAAAACATTGAACTCTATGTTGAAAAGAGACATGGATTTAAACAACACTATAGATGACATTGATTATGAATATTGTGTGCAGTGACCATGTGGACAAACTATTGTTTGTAGCAAAATTACCATGACGTAGATACAATAAACCCTTCAATGCGTCCTAGCATGATAACTCAAAACTTTAACCAATAGTTGTTAAACCTTGATGGTGATGCCAGGGATTCATTTTGGGGCTTTAACAATAATTTTAGAGTCTGTGAACTACATGCATTTAGTTTTTTTTAATGCTTATATTCAAGTAGTATCATGGTGTTTTTTCATTAGAATTCAACATCTAGCTTGTTTATGTCATCAGTGGTTGGTAAGGAATTTCAACATCATTTGATTCTTGTCAGCAATATATCCAATGTGTATACAATGTAGTACCTGGAAATGTAGTGAAATGTTTTAAATACTAAAAATACTTTGCTCCTTCATATATAATTTTTAATTTTAAAAAACTACAATTATGTGATATGACTTTGAATTTACACTAATTTTTATCTTAATCCTCATGTTCTATTCCTCCCTGGGCTCTGAGCTTTAAATATCTAACCAGAGGATCTACACCATAGGTAGATCGTAGTCATGAGAATCCAGGGCGAGTGGGCACAACTCGTCTAAGTTCAATTCATCAACTGAATTGCATGCATCATTGCCATAGTATTGTTTTTTCATTGAACCAATGAGAGCAATGATGCATGCAATTTAGTTGATGAGCTGAACTTAGGCGAGTTGTGTCCACTCGACCTGGATTCTCAGGACTATGATCTACCTATGGTATAGATCTTCGGGACAGATATTTAAATCCCAAAGCCCAGGGTGGAATAGAACATAACGATTAAGATAAAAATTAGTGTTACATTCATAGTCATATCACATAATTGTAGTTTTTTAAACTTAAAAATTATATACGAAGGAGCAAAGTATTTTTAGTACCTTTAGAGAAATGAAAATGTGAGCATAAAAAAAAAATATGACCTCATTTCCTTGGGTTATATCAATGTCCATTGTTTACTCTTCAAAATGTTATTGTGCCACACATTTGCATTATTTTTGCTAGTAAATTATTGAATGACATTAGAATTTACATCAATAACACGTGACTAAACATGATACTAATTCTCATTTCGACAAGAATTGAAAATGTTCAATGACATGAATTCAAATGGGGATTCAAAATACAAGGTGTCCAAGGGTATTTTGGAAGACTTCATTAAATGAAATGAAAAGCTCGATCGAGCTTTTTAAAAATTTGACTAAAAAACTATTCGAGTGCCCATATTCGTGTGTGCACACTAATATGGACACCCAAAAATTTATTTAATCAAAGTTTTTCAAATCTCGTATTGTTCATGGGAACAAGGTTTTCAAATTCAATTAAAATCAAACATAGAATTATATGATAATAAAATTTAATAAAACATAATTTCGATTAGAAAAATAGTACTTGTGAGTAATAGTACATACCTTGAAGAAGAAACAAGTAAAAGTGTTACTATTGCCACTTCCACTAGGTTTTATGTGTAGATATTAGTCATGGAGTAATTGGAGTTATAGATGTTGGATTAATAGATGATCAATCATATCTATAACTTCAATTACTCCATGACCCATATCTACAAATGAATATAAATGACCATTTTCTATCCAACAAATGCAATGAATTATCAAATGTTTGTCGTCTATTTATAGTAAAAATGATTAAAGATGCTCGATCGAGTTTCTTTTAACCCTCGATCGAGCTTTTCTTTAACCCTCCATCAAGCACTTGTACCTCAATCAAGGGTTTTTCAAACGATCGATCGTGGGCTTAAGAAAACCTTGATCGAGGGTTTAAAAAAACCTCGATAGGGGGTTTGAAAAAAGCTCAATCGAGGTACGTTTTTGTGTTTTTTCCGAAATTGCGTTGCCAAAAATTGTAACCCACCTCCATAGATGCACTCACCCTAAATCACCAAATAGCCCCGACAACGGCAGCTATAACATCCCATCACAACCGCAACCATTGGCTTAAGACTCATTAATGCGCTCGCATTCCTTTTGCAACTCGATGGTCAAAACCATATCGGAAAGAATACCTAGACGACAGTCGTCGTAGCAGCTCCAAGACTAACACTTCTTCACTCTTGCGGGCCTGATGAGGATTGGGTCATCGACGAGGAAAATCCTCCATCATTGCGGCAGCAAAAGGGAAAGGCATCCGTCGCAGTGGGTCCCAAAAATTGGAACAAGTCCCAATAAGAAACTTACACGTGCCCCCGCCGTAGCGACAGAAAGATACAGAATCACCCGACAAGGCGGGAAGATGATTCGGATGAGGTTCTGGTTCTCAACATAACTTCTCATCCGCCGTTGCAGCACGAAACCAAAAAACTGTCCACCGCAGCGGCTTCATAAATCACACGGAAAGAAACTACAAGATTAACCGACACAGCAACCGTGGACTTGAGAAACCATCCGCCGTAGTAGGACAAAACCGAAAAGCCACATGCCGTAGCGGCTCAAAACCTAAAAAGCACCCGTTGTTGCAGCAAAAAACCGAAAAAGTTGTCTGACGTAGTGGCTCAAAAACTGAAAAATCGTCCGACGTTGCGGCACGAAACCTAAAAAAATCCATCCTAGCGGCTCGAAGTTGAACAACCGTCCACCGTAGCGGCTCTAAAAAAGATTTCGCCCGCCGTTGCGGCTAGATTCTCAAGAAGTTTTTTGCCGTAGTGGCTCAAAACTGTCACACCCACCCACTACTGTAGTTAAAAAGACTTTCTTGAGTTAGTGAAAAACCCAAAAACTTGAACCTTTTCCCATGATAAAACTAGTCACAAAAGATGGATTTCAAAACTTAGAACTCCTAAGAAACAGTTGCAGAACCTTTAAGGTAATTTTTTTTAGAGAATAGTTGCAGCAGCAACAGAGAGTAATTACAATAAGCCTTTTTATTTTTATTTTGCAGCAAGAAAGAGATATGCAACAATATTATGGAACTCATTGATGTGGATGAAGGGGGCTCTGTTGCATTTCATTGTTGATAGAAGAAGCTAAAAGAACCTTATCTCAGCAAAGGTCATCAAGTAGGTATCTTTTCCAATAACACCACACCCACAACCATACAACATCGAGTGGCTCATCCATGTATGAGGTCTTCATGTTAACCAACAGTTTCGCATGCCCTATGGCATCAATCCCTTCAAGGATGAGGTATTGTGTGATGTTTCCCAACTTAAATTTTGTGAGGTTCTTTTGGTTCAGCCATATATGTGGAAACTCCATGTTGTGTATGAGTCTATACCTCATAATGTCATTGTTACTTTTGGAAGAAAATTGTGCATGATACAAGAGGTATCTCCACCTACTACAGTCTATTTGATCTCAACTAAACAATGCAAGAAGGTCATTTCCCATACTAGGAAATTTGTCATGTTCATGATTCATTCTCACAATGAACAGAAGATCACAACCACATCTGTGGCATCTGCACAAGGCTTCTCCATGTAGTAGAAGCAAGTGGAAAAAGTAGTAGAAGAATACTGAAACATCTTCAGCTCACCTACCGAGGCGCCTCTGAACTATTAGGTCAATCATTCAAACGATTTGAACCCTATTGTTCCTTTACCTAATGGTCTAGTATATCGATGCTCTCTCCTTGAAAATGAGGAAATCAAACATCATATTTAAGATCTTCTCCAAAAGGGGCACATTCGACCCATCTCTTCACTCTATGTAAATCTAGTTTTCCTCGTGCAGAAGAAATACATGATATGGTGCCTTTGTATTGATTACAGAGATTTAAACAATGTCAAAGTGAGGAACCAACACCCAATTCCTCGAATTGATGACATTCTAGACCAACTCAAGCTATTCAAGTACTTTAGCAAGATTGATATGAAGTCTTGCTACCACCAAGTTCAAATAGAATCAACTCATGTATAGAAGACTGCTTTCAAGTCTAAAGAAGGTCTTTTCAAATGGATTTTCATGCCCTTCCACTTAACAAATTCCCCGGAAAATTTCATGAGGTTGATGGAAGACATATTTAGGAATTTCACCAATTCCTTTGTGGTTCTATATATGGATGGCATCCTCATCTTCAATAGGAATTGAGAAGAACACTTGTTGTTGAATAGAGTTGTCATTGATGTCAAAAGGAGTTCAGCAATGACAAAGGAATAAGTGGTGACACGATGGAAGGGCAAGAGATGATATATGTGATGAGGATGGAAAGATGCATCAGAGATTCCAACGAAGGGATAAAGTCTGACCAGCAATGGTATCAAGTCTAATCAAGCTTAATTGATTGGTCAATCCTTTGATTAATCGACGCAGGGTCGTGGAGTTGCAATCAACTTATTGAGCAGAGGTTGGACGACTCAAATTGTATCAAGAGAATAGATCGACGACAAGAAAAGGATTCACAAAGTAAATTTGTGTGGAAAATAACATTTCGGAGCGCCAAAGTGAAGTTCAATGTTTGATAACTAATCAATAGACAAAGAGTATTCCACAAAGTGTCGTTCACAGGATTTGCGGAAGACGAACTGCAGAATCAATTTCGAGAAAAGTTGAAGTGAAGATCCACAATCCGCAATGCAGAAATAATGTGCAATCCACAAAGTGCAAAAGAAGTCTTGAGAAAGATGAATTGCGGAAGTTATTTCGAGAGAAGTCGAAATGCAAACCCACAACTCGCAATCCGCAATTGTGGAAGGAATGAGTTCCCGCAAATTACGGAAAGGTAGTTGTGGATAAAGATCATTGTGGAAAGGTGAATATGAAAAGGTTAATTGAGGAAAGGTAGTTGTGAAAAGGTATTTGTGGAAGGTCATCTATAGAAAGGTCATTAAGGAAAATTAATTACGGAATATCGTGAATGATAAATCTAAATAGAATTATCAGAGAGGTAATTTCTAATTAAATTTTTCGTATGTGAAGAGTCACAATGAAGATATGTGATTGTTAGATGAAGAGCTATGTTTTGAGAGTATTTAAACAAATATTTAAACCTTCAAAAACGTGTCTTTGTACATTCAATTGGGAGATCGTTTGATGTAGACTAGTCAGAGATCAAATTATCATATAAAGGAGGATGGGAGGCGTTAGGGCAGACAACAGGCCTGCAAGGGGGCCGTATCCTCCTTCCAATGGTAGTTGGTAAATAAGGTTTTGTAGCATCCTTCTAGTAGTAGTTGTTAAATTAGGGGGCCTTAGCCTCCTTCTAGTAGTTGTTGGTAAATAAGGTGTAGTACCATCCTTGTCTGTAGTAGCAGAAAAAAACTATTTGTAAATATAATTTTGCATTAATAGGAAGTATTGGTGGTTTACCCAATTGGGATTCCACAATAAATTTGTGTTCTATGTGTTTTTGTTGATCACGTGTGTTAATAAATTAATTAAAAAGTGTTTTTGATTGTTAAAATTTATCAATACTGATTCACCCCCCACTCCCCAGCTCTCAATATTGTCCAATATTCCAACAATTGGTATGAAAGCGGGATCCTTCACTACAGCTTAATCATTGGAAGGAAGACCACTATGGATAAACAACAAGGATTAGCCACTAATAGACCTCCATTATTTACGAGAGATAATTATGCATACTGGAGTGTAAGAATGAAGTGTAATCTAATGTCTCTTGGATACAAAGTCTGGAGGCTTGTTGAAAGAGAATATAAAGTACCAGATGACCTACCTATAGACAGAGATGAGCTAGTCCAATATGAGGCCAATGAAAAATCCCTGAATGTAATTTTGAGTGGGTTAAAAAATTCAATATTTGTAAAATTCATGCAATGAAAGACATCTGAACATGCCTGGGAAAAACTAAAATGTGTCTATGAAGGAGCACCCAAAGTCAAAGTGTCCAAACTTTAAACATACAAAGGACAGTTTGAAAGCCTAAAAATGAAAGAGGAAGAAAATATTGTAGAATATCTTCTAAGAGTAGATGAAAATGTTAATACTATTAGAGGTATTGGAGGAGAAATAAAAGAGAAAAAAGTAGTCGACAAAGTACTAAGAACCCTTCCAATGACGTATGACTCAAAGGTGTCCACTCTAGAAGAATGAGATGATCTTAAACTTATGACAGTAGATGAACTACATGGGATATTCATTGCTTATGAGATGAGAATAGGACAAAATGGATTATCAAAGAAAGAAGCAACATTTAAAGCCTTATCCAATAATCAATATAAGAACCGAGATGATGATGAAGCTCTTTTCATCAAGAAACTTGAGAAAGGTACTAGAAAGTACAAAGGAAATCTACCTTTGAAATGTTTTAACTGTGGAAGGATTGGAAATTTTTCCAATAAGTGTTCTTACCGAAAACAAGAGGATAGTGATGATGAAGAACCTTTCTCTCATAATAAATATCAAAAGAGTAAGACCATGTACAAGAAGAAGTTTAAGAAAAATAATAAAAAATTATATTCCAAGGAAGACAGTGAAGATGAAGAGATAAGTGAAGATGCTAAAGTCCTATTCATGGGATTAGAAAATGAAATCTCTGAAGAAGAAATAGAAGGTGTGTAAGATCTTGAAGTAGAAATTGTAAGTTCTCTTGAAGAATTAGGGAAGTATAAAAGGATGTACAAAATCTCAAAAAACTCATATGACAAAATTTGAACAGAAAAACAATGATGCAAAAAGAATTATTGTTGACTTAAAAAATCAGTTTCTAATAGCCAAAAAGGCTGAAAACAATCTATAACAACAACTCAAAAAGATAATTCAAGAATCTGAAAGGCTTGAAGAAGAGATTATGCACCTTAGAAAGAAGCTGGATGAAGAATCTATCAAATCAAAGTTTGAGAAAATCTCAAATACTTTAGATGAAATCTTAAGTGTCCAAAGACCATCAAGCGATAAATATGGATTAGGATTTGACAAAGAAAAGAAACCAGGATACTCTTCTTGCACAAACCAAGATGGAAATAAATGAATCTATGCTGCTACACTCAAGAGACAAATTAACAAGGAATAAAGTAAGAAATTTGCTCCTCTCTTACAAAGAACAGATAGGATTCCTAGAAGACTAATGACAAGTAGACATCAACAACTCTTTTTGGGAAATTGTTATACCTGTAAAAATTTTGGACATATAGCTAGAAATTGTAAACTAATGATTCCTATTGAGAAAGGCATTACATCACAAACTTCTTTCTATAATAAAAACGGTACTAGGTGCAATCCAAAAGGGAGAAACTATAATTATTTTTCTCCTCTACGTAGTTATAATATAGTATGCCACAAATGTGGTAATCAAGGGGACATTGCTATAAATTGAAAACTAGTCATTCCTATGAATGACACCTCAAAATCTGAAGACAAAGGGAAGAGGAAGGCTTCGAATAAGAAGGATAATGTGGAATGCTCATTAGCTCTGTGTGCTACAAAAAAACAAAATCTATGGTATGTGGATAGTGGATGCTCAAAACACATGACATGAGACCCAAATAAGTTTATAATCCTAAAAATAAATCAAAAAAGAAAAGTCACTTTTGGAGATAATCTATCCTCTAAAATAATTGGGAAGGGTATAGTGGCTATTAGAGACAAAATGAAAGCTGAAATTTTTTTGCTTGTAAAGAACTTAAAACCTAATGTTTTAAGTGTGAGCCAAACATGTGATCAAGGACACACATGTATATTCTATTCCAAGAAATGTGAAATCATAAGAAAATATTCAGTAAAACTTGTTGGGACTCCTGTAAGAACTCCAAGCAATGTGTATATTCTAGAAAATGAAGAACAATGTGATATGAGTCAAATTGATGAAAGCTTGCTATGGCATAGAAGGATGGGGCACCTTAACTTTGACAATCTTGTAAAATTAGTAAGAAGGGAGCTGTAATAAATCCTCCAAAGATCATAAAACCACCAAATCATGTTTGTAGAAACTATCTTCATGGGAAACAAACGAGAAAAAGATTCAAGGTCAAAGAACGCGTAACCTCTTAGCCATTAGAAATAATTCACACTAATCTTTGTGGACTAACAAGGACTAAAAGATTTCAAGGTGAATATTACTTTATGTTATTAATCGATGATTATACAAGGATGACTTGGGTGACATTTCTTAAAGAAATATCATAAGCCTTTATGAAATTCAAATCCTTCAAAGCACTTGTTGAGAATCAAGCAAATCGCAAAACTAAATGTCTGAGATCAGATAATGGTGGAGAGTTCACCTCAAATGAATTCAATGAGTTTTACAAAATTCATGGAATCAAGAGACATTTTTCAATAGAAAAAAAATCCTCAGCAAAATGGAGTAGTTGAGAGAAAGAACAAGACATTCCAGGAAGCAGCTAGAACTATGCTTAATGAAGCAAAACTTCTTGATGGCTATTGGAGAGAAGCAATATATACAACTGCCTATATACAAAACAGAGGACAACTCAAAGTGAATAGTGACAAGAATCCTTATGAGCTATGGTTTGAAGACCAGCTTCAATTAAATATTTTAGAGTATTTGGAAGTAAATGCTACATAAAAAGAGAAGATGATAATCTAGGAAAGTTTGACTCTAGAACGAATGAAGGCATGTTTCTTGGATATTCTTCCACTAAAAGGGCATATAAATGTTATAATCTAAAGTCACACAAGATCATAGAAAGTGTGAATGTAACTGTTGATGATACTAAGTCAAGAAGAATACAAATCCAAGAAAGTGAGGATGTTGAAGAAACTGATGATGAAGAAACGGATGGTAAACAAAAAGGAATTCATAAGAAGAGGATGCTTTTGAATAAGAAGAAGAAAGAGTAGAAAAAGAAGACTCACATGAAAGTTGAGATGGAGACTCTCTAAGATTTGATACAAAATATTCATCCAAGATAATACAAAAGAATCATCATGAGACACAATTTTTAGGTGACAAAGATGTTGGAGTTAGTACAAGAAGGAAACTACTATTTAATGAAAAAACCTTACTATCAGTGGTGGAACCTAATAACTTTGCAGAAGTTAGAAAAAATGATGATTGGATCAAATACATGAATTAAGAGTTGGAACAAATTGAGAATAACCAAACTTGGGAACTAGTTCCAAGACCTACAAATAAGAATATTGTAGGAACCAAGTGGGTCTTCAAAAAAAAGTTAAATGAAAATGGAATAGTGATAAGAAACAAAGCAAGGTTAGTATGTAAAGGATATGCTCAAGTGGAAGGTATTGATTTTGAAGAAACCTTTGCACTTGTAGTAAGACTTGAAGCAATCAGAATGTTTTTGGAATTTTCATGTTATAAAAACTTCAAAGTATATCAAATGGATGTCAAGTCTGCGTTTCTAAATGGGAAACTAGAAAATCAAGTCTATATCGAAGAACCTGAAGATTTTCTCTTATCAAAGAATAGAGGCTATGTTTGCAGATTAAAAAAGGCACTCAGTGGTCTCAAGCAAGCCCCAAGAGCATGGTTTTCAAGGCTAGATAACTACTTGAAGCAATAGGGATATAAAAGAGGAGCCACTTATAGTAATATATACATAAAGAATGAAGATAAGTATATGATCATTGTTATTGTTTATGCGGATGATATCATATTTGGTAGCAATCTGAAAATACTGAGTGTAAAATTTTCTTCTGAAATGAAGGAGTTTGAAATGTCAATTTTGGGTGAATTAGCATTCTTATTGGGATTACAATTCTATCACTCTGGCAAAGGAATCTTCATTTCTCAAACCAAGTACATCAAAGATATTCTTAAGAAGGTTAAGATGGAAGACTCCAAGCCTATGAATACTCCTATGGTCACTAGTTGTAAATTAAGCAAGGATGGTGAATCTTTAGAAGTATATCATACTTTGTATAGGTCAATGATTGGTAGTTTATTTTATGTAACAGCTACAAGACCAGATGTAATGCAGGTTGTAGATTTGGTTCCCAGATTCCAATTAACCCCAAAAGAAACACATGTCGTTGATGTAAAAATAATTGTTAGATATCTAAAAGGTACAATGGATTATGGATTATGGTATCCAAAAGGAAATAACTTAAATCTAAAGGCATTCACTGATGTAGATTGGGAAGGAAGTATTGATGACAGGAAAATCACTAGTGAAGAAACATTCTATCTAGGAGATTGCTTGGTGTCATGGCTAAGCAAAAAGCAGTCTTCCATTTCACTATATACAGCAGAAGCCGAGTATATTGTTGTTGCATCATGTTGTACATGAGTCATTTGGATGAAGAAAACATTGGAATATTTACTTGTAAAATATGAGGACCCAGTTATTATACACTATGATAATACAAGTGCCATAAACATATCAAAAAATCCTTCCAAGCACTCCAAGACAAAGCACATACCAATAAAATATCACTTTCTAAAGTGTCTCAAAAGGTGGTCAAATTGGAATACATTAATACTAAAGAAAGGATTGTTGATATATTCAATAAACCACTACCCAAAGAAGAATTTGAGAATCTTAGAAGTAGGTTAGGAGTAGTCTCCTTACGGTGAATAACAAGAAAAGGCAGCGTGTCAAGGGGAGACATGTTGATAGGGGGAGTTGTCATAAGGAAACCTTTGTCATCGTTGTCAAAGGGGGAGAATGATTTAATTTTTCCATTAATTCCAAAGGGGAAGAATGTTGAATAGAGTTTCCATTGCTGTCAAAAGGAGTTCAGTAACGACAAAGGAATAAGTGATGACGTGATGGCAGGGCAAGCGATGATATATGTGATGAGGATGGAAAGACACATGAGAGGATCCAGCAAGGGGTTCAAGTCCGATCAGTGAGGGGATCAAGTCTGATCAAGCTTAATTGATTGATTGATCCTCTGATTAATTGACGTAGGGTCATGGAGTTGCAGTCAAATTATTTAGCAGAGGCTAGATGACTCAGGTTGTATCAAGTGAATAGATCGATGGCAGGAAAAGGATCCGCAAAGTAAATTTGCATGGAAAATAATATTTCAGATTGCCAAAGTGAAGTTCCATGTTTGATAATTGATCAATGGACAAGGAGTATTCCGCAAAGCAGTCGACGGTTCACAATATTTGCGGAAGACAAACTGCAAAAGAAACTTCGAGAAAAGTTGAAATGCAAATCCGCAATCCACAATCCGTAATCCACACTGCAAAAAGAATGTGCAATCTGAAATCCGCAAAGTACGAAAGAAGACTTGAGGAAGATGAATTATGGAAGTTATTTCAGAAGGAATGTGTAGCTAGGGTTTTACCCCTAGCTTGTGCGAATGAGCACCTACTAAGGAGAATTGATTCCTTAGTAGTAGTTCAATAATATGTGAAATAAAAGATGCTAAACAGTAATAAAAATTAATCTAAACATGTTCATGAAGCAAAACAGCAAAAAGTAAAGAATGATTTTTTATTGATCTGACCTCCAATGTGGAGGTTGGTGAAGCCCGTTGCGCTGATCCGAGAGGTTGCTCCGAGCTCCAGCTGCTCCTTCTCTTTCTCCAATGGTGGAAATGGGCCAAAAAGGGCTCTCACAGTGAAAGTAACTCAAAGGTGAGCTAGGGTTTCAAGAGCAATTTTGGCAGAGGCAGGATACTTGTGATTGTGGATGTGAAATAAGGGGTCTCCATCACTTATTTATAGTGGTGGAGTGCCGGTTTAGGGTTAGGGTTTCAGCTGTTTAGGGTTTTTTCCTCATTTTCCTCATTATTTTATATTTTTTCTTCCTTTTTGGAGATTTTTGCTTTTTTGGAGGAATTTTGGATATTTTTTGGAGGAAAAGAGGGTTTTATGGCCTTTTGGAGGCATTTTAAGCCTTTTGGAAGCTTTTTAGATGGTTTTATGGGTTTTTGATGGAAATATGGTATGAAAATGGACAAATGAGCCATGTGATGGGGTAGATGAGGTATTGAACCCTTTTTGGGTGTTAACAGATTGCCCCCTGATGTGCGAGGGCAGGAGCTCATCGTATGGCCGATGGACACCATAAGTCATATTCATTTTTTCTGGGGTGTGGAGAAGAGAAGGAACCAACTGAAGCCCAGAACAACGATCTCAAACCAACTGCAAGGACTAAAAAGTACATAACCTCAATAATGGATGAGGAATCATCTGATAATATGGACGAGGCGGGCATACCCATGCTCGTATCAAGATACATAAAAATAACTGTGAGGCCCGAAAAGAGGGACCTGTAGGATACATAGAAATCCACTGTGTATATCATAAGGGTCCAGAAGGGACACAAATCTGGAACATACTGCCGAGCTGACCATGTCTGAGCTGAACAACTGATGCACTGGAATAACAGCAGTGCTACTGAATGTGGTTCCAAAGGAACTAATGAGCTGCTGGATCAAAGTGACAGTGGCCATACTTGCAATGGTACACTGATCTAGAACTGAACTGGGTACTCAAGGAAGCATGGAATTGGATGGCTTCCAAATACAATCTCCAACGCAGCCCGGAAATCCACGGGAACATATCACTGGGCGTTCCAAAGTGACTCACCAATGTGCTAGAGTCGGGGGAAATCCGGGGTCTTCGACACATAATGGAAAGGATATACATCCTGCGCGATTCTCAACGATGCGATTAAGGTGCTGAAGTCGAGCATGTGAGAAACAACTATTCGGAGAGGCAATGATGACTCCTCCCAAAATGGTCCGTAGGCACTCACCACAGATGGTGATGGGTCCAAGGCGCAGGGGCCTCTAGGTCTATCCTCTAGAATAGAGGGGCTGTCGTCGACAGAGGGAGACCTGCAACTATCAAGGCAATGATGTTTCCTTGACAGGAGCGCGAGGTGAAAAACCGAACTGTGATAGTACTGATGGCAGGAGTGATAAACTGGGGGGAATAACTGGGCAAGTAGAGTGGGTGGACTCAAACTTCCTTTGTTCAGAGTATGATGGCGGGGATGATCGGGCAGCATATGAGACTGACTGGTGGTAAAGGGATCATAGTGGTATAGGATCTGAGGGTGAATGGGCTGAGGGAGACTCAAGCTGTGGTAAAACGACAGGAGATTGCAGAATACTCTGAACAAAGGCGACCTGATTGGGGGTGCTGCCAAGAGGATCGATCATAGCGCTAAGAGGTGCGGGGGACTTCTTCATGGGTTAGGGAACTAGAAGAAGTGTGGATATAAAATGGTACTATCGTGTGGATTTTACGAGCCCAGGACAGTTCATGCTCGTGGTTGCTTTCAATTTTAAGGAGTCTGAAAGCAAATAAGAAGACTCTGAAGTAATAGAATGGTACTGTCGTGTGGATTTTACGAGCCCAGGACAGTACATGCTCATGGTTGCTTTCAATTATAAGGAGTCTAAAAGCAAATAAGAAGACTCTAAATTAATGGCCAGGCAAGGAGGAAGTGTTAAATCAAGGAACATTTATGATGACCAGGACTGAGGGTGGGGGGGAACACTGGTGGGCCTCCTTGCGGGGTGAATGAATGGTGGAAAAATAACGAAACATTTTCAGTATGACAGGAGTGGATGGCTCATGTAAAAAGTGTGAAATAATCTGATGACGGCTGATGGGGCGCGCAAACCGAGGTGACTATTGGTATCGAAAAAATGGGCAAAAATGAAGTAGCAAAAAATAATGCAACGAGGTGACCATCGTGATGGTCTCGTCGTGCTGATTCCAATGGTGGAAACAGGTACTATTTGCACGGTCCACGTGGGGTGGACCGCAGGTTAGGGGGTCGAAGCCGCGGTGGGGTGCTTCCTGGGGCAGCGATATCAATTTGGATGACAGGTGAGATGTTGGCCATGTCACCCTCTTCGAAGGCATCAGGAGTAGGAATAGGGTCCTTGAACCAGTCGACCTTGTGGGGAAGGAAGTCTTTGGATTCAAGGGAAAATTGGGTAGCAGTGTTAGAGAAGGATACCTCTGGGAGGAAGTAGGAACGATGGTGCATGTCATCCCAGGGATAATCTGGGGCAGTGAAAGCCTCGAGAATCTCCTCGTCAGTACGGAATGTTTGTGTCGTCAAATCGGTTGACGAGGGAGTAGTGACGGAAGAGATCATATAAATGGTATTAACATCTCCGAAAGGGGAAGAGATCGAGGAATGGATTTCCTCAATGGTGAGGGGTGCCGTCTCGAGATCCAGATTGTTCATCTCAAAGAGAGCTGCTCTGTACTTGGGGAGATCGGGACAGTGATGGGAGTAATGCCGGTAAACATCGCATAGGGCACAGGAGTGGTTAGTGCGCAGGGATTTGTCGCGAGGCTTAGGGGTTGAATCTAGATGGACAACCGGGATAGTGGGGTCGTCGTCAAGCAGTTGCATGTATTCCTGTAACGCCGGTAACTGAGGACATAGGTGAGTCGCATGGCCCAACTCATCGCACAGCACGCAATTGGGAGGAGCACGAAACACAGGGGGATTTTTGACTGTCTTAGGAGGTGGGACAGCAGTGTAAGGTTGGGGGCCTCTGCCCCCAGTGGGTTTGGTAAGAGGAGGGGGGGTTTCGCAGAGGATGACGGGGTAGCGACACTGGGAGGTGGTTGAATAGTAGTGACAATGGGGTGCACCGGTTGTAGGACAAAATCTGGTGTCGGCGGGGGAATGGGAGGCGAAAGATACCAAACGGGTAATCCTAAGGTTAACCCGGGGAGGCTGAGGGTAGCCATGACCGGGGCGCTAACCACTCCTGAGGGAGGGAAGAGGAAAGGAATGGTATGGATGGGTGTAGCACCAATGTGACGAGGTACCAAAGGGGGTTTAGGCAACAAGGGCAGTTGATTAGTAGGAGTTCGCGTATTATGGGACAGGGTACATATGGCTTCAGAGGTGGAGCCATATTGATTCCGTCGGGTCTGGAGGTTGACCTTATCGGAGGACATCATCAACAAGTGGTGGGTACCTGAGTCAAGCACGGGTTGATTAGGAGCAGCGTAAGTGATTTGTTGTTGGGTTGTTGCGTTGGCTTGAGGGGGAGCCAATGGTTGGGTGTTCACTACGCCTTGGGTTGGTAAGGGGTTTTGCAACACCAAATGTGGCTGCTGAGGTTGTGGGGGGTTGGGTGGTGCTTGAGGAGCCGCCTGCCCTTGGCAGTGTACATCCGCAGCCAAAAGTTGCTGAACTCGCTCCATATGTGGACAAAAATGTGTGTAGTGGCCATAGACCCCGCAAACAGAACAAGGATAGTTTGTGCGCAAATTGGGGTTTTTAGCCTGCTTGGGCGGGCGATGAGGGTTTTGGTTATCAGGGGCCGCATTATTACTAGCGGGGGGATTAGGGTGTTGACCAGCTTGCTCGGTCGGTTGGTTGTTCCCACGATTTCGGCCTCTGCCGTGGTTTTGTTGGCCCTGGTTGCGTTGGTTGTTCTGGTTTTGCTACGGGTTTTTTTTAGCGTAAACTTGCCCTTGGACAGCAGGTGGATTCTGAGGTTGCGCGTGGGCAGGAGCAGGCTACGGTGGATGATATGTAGGTGGAGGCTGCATAGGTGCAGCAACCTGAGGGGGTTGCTGATAGTGCTGTGGAGCGGGTTGTGGGTGTGCCACAGGGGTTGGTGCAGCCTCCTAGTGATAGTAGGACTGAGGTGCGACAGGGGGGGCGTGAGCAGGAGTCGCATGACTGAAACACTGTGGTGGACATGAGGTTCCATGGATATGGTCGTGATGTGTCATGGGAGCATACGGGTTGTTTGCTCCAGACTGTGAGGTAGCCCGCGAAGGGTCAGGGCCAGGGGTAGGACGGGCTATGGAAAATGGTTGAGGCTGCGAAGAGACACGGCCAATGATGTCGTCGGCGGCGTGGGATGCCCCCGGCGCATCGTGCTGGGAGGAATTGTCACGAGGGGCGTCAGGTATAATGGTATAGAGATAACCTGACTGGGCGTAAATGAGATCGAACTGTTGGGCTTTAAGGATAGCCTCTTCTTCAGACTGGGGTATTTCGGATGCCACATCCTTAGCAATGATAGGAAGGAGGGATTTGAGGAACCAATCTAGGAAGATCCGGTCATCTAACTTGATTTTGCATAGGCTACGGCGTCGACGCCATTCATGAATGTGGTCCGTGATGTGGGTAGCCATGTTTTGTCTGCATGATAGTAGGATCTCAACGCCTGCGTCATAGCGGACAGGTAACTGGAAGAACTGCAGGAAGGTCGAGGCAAGGGAAGTAAAGGTGGCATGGGTTCCATGGGGTTGTTCGATATACCACTTGCCAGCAGAGCCAGTGAAAGTGCGCTGTAATAAACGGAGGCGAATAGAGTCGTCTACTATGGAGTTGGAGGAACACCATAGATGGAAGGACATGATATGGTTTTGTGGGTCCTCACCTTCCTTGCCCTTGAACTTAGGGATGTCAGAGGGGAGCTTGGTGGGCATGTGAGGCCACGCAGGGTCGTGTCGGATGGGGTCGTTGGTTAATCTGGCTAGGTCAGGCAGGTTGAGGCTAGCCATGAATGGAAAACTGGATGAAGGATGTGACACGGTAGTGGGTTGGACCAAGTTGGGGCCGATGCCCCCAAGTGGAGGGGTAATATGAGGGAGGTTTCCCCCAAGTGTGGGAACTAAGGTGATATAGGATGGACCTGCACCACCATGGGTGGTATGAGTCACTGATGGAGTGGGAATAGGTATTCCTACTGCGGGAATAGGTGCCGTGAGGGGAACGGTAAATGGGGTCCCCGTGGAGGGCATACCCATAGCAGGTGTGGTAACTGGTGTCGTGGTGGATGTGCCACCAACGGTCCCTACCAAGATGGGAGTGGGAGTCACGCCAGTCATGGGGCTAGTAGGGGCAGTGTAAAGGGGGTTCTCGGATTCTTGCTTAGAATCGGAGGTAAAATAAGGGGCGTCAATATCTGGTGACGGAGTCCTATGCCGCTGACGAGTGGAGTCAAGTGACAAGGCTCGAGATCTATGATAAGTGGTATCAAGTGATGATGATCTCTGTCGATGATGGGTGGTGTCAAGTGAACCGTGCTGTGGGGGCTCGCCTCTGAGGCGCCGAGAATGTCTCGGGGACTCAATGGTGACAAATGGTGACAAATATCTGTGGGTTGAGGTAACTACAAAACAGCTCAAAAACCCTAATGCAACCGAGTGTGCAGAAGGAGAGCTCAAAAAATAGGGCACTCAGGCCAACAATCAACTCAAAACACCCACTATAACAGTTGTGCTACAATAGGCAGAGTGTCAACAGAAGTGGTCAGAATACCAACAAGCAGCAGGTTTTCTTAAAAATAAAAAATGGTGGACTCAGTAGACCAAAAGGAGGTAAGGGAGCATGCAAGCGCCTAACTAGAAGTATTATGACTCAACTAGACATATCCTCTGCAAGGTGATGAAATCCAAGTCAGACAATATGAATAGGAAATCCAAGTGGCTAAGGTATCCCCCTATCGGGAGGGACACCGGGTAGTCAAATCCTAGAAGAATGGCAACTAAGATACCCCGTTCATGACACGTCCAGAAAGGTAAATCTGTCGCTTGGTCCTTTAACCGCAATACCCCTATACAGGGATATCCCGAGAACTGCGAAAGGTAGCCCTTCAGTTACTGAATGGAGTTCGGTATTCCACTCAAGCCTCCGGAACCAATCTCACGACTTCAACCCTCCTAAGGGAGAGGCCCTCTGATAAACTGGTTGTGACCGTGTCAAAAAATACTAGGGGATTTTGGTTCCCTAATGGACAACTGCTATGTCTTAAGTGTAAGTAACCGAGGGGTGTTATTGGAAGCCTATCCCCCCGATCCTACCTAACTACAAAGATTCTTTTATGTTCCCCAAGTGGGGTTATAATGTTGATTGAGTTAAGTAGTTTTTAAGTCTCACTTGAATTAGGTGACAGATTGTGTGCTTGTGAGGTTATGAACCCAGAAGAGAAGTGCTAGGGCAACTTCCTAAATATCAATAATACTGGAAGAAAAATTTTACCATGCAAAATTATCTGAATAAACAATGCTGAAATTTTTTTTTTTAAAATTTGTAAAGGGGGACAAAAGTGCAGGTAGAATAGATGGCTGTGCAGGTGCAGAAAATATGGCAGCAAAGGGGCTGGGTTCAAAAGCAGGAACAAGTGCAAAAGTCAGATCGGATCGGCGGTCGGACCACGAGTTTGAAGGAAACAGGCACGAACAAATCGCGGGTTTCTGGAGAACAGACACGGGTTTAGAGGAAACAGGCGCGGACAGGTCACGCGTTTTTGGAGAACAGACGCGGGCAGACCGCAGGTTTGGAAAAAATAGGCGCGCTCAGGTCGCGGGTTAAAGCTGGAAAGGCGCGGTCGGGACGCGGGTAAAATGGCTAAAAGGAGCGGTTGGAGCGCAGCAAACAGGGAAAAGAACATGGTCGAGTCGTAGCTAAGAGCTGGAAAGGCGCGGTCGGGTCGCAGCTAAGGGATGGAAAGACGCGGTCAGAATGCAACTGTGAAACAAAAAACTGCGGTTTACGGCGGCCGAAAACGACAGCCGAAAGGACAAAACGGGAAATAAAATAAATTAAAAAACCAGCGGAGTCGCCAAAACTGTAGCTAGGGTTTTACCCCTAGCTTGTGTGAATGAGCACCTACCAAGGAGAATTGATCCCTTAGTAGCAGTTCAATAATATGTGAAATAAAAGATGCTAAACAGTAATAAAAATTAATCTAAACATGTTCATGAAGCAAAACAGCAAAAAGTAAAGAATGATTTTTTATTGATCTGACCTCCAATGTGGAGGTTGGTGAAGCCCTTTGCGCTGATCCAAGAGGTTGCTCCGAGCTCCAGCTGCTCCTTCTCTTTCTCCAATGGTGGAAATGGGCCAAAAAGGGCTCTCACGGTGAAAGTAACTCAAAGGTGAGCTAGGGTTTCAAGAGAAATTTTGGCAGAGGCAGGATACTTGTGATTGTGGATGTGAAATAAGGGGTCTCCATCACTTATTTATAGTGGTGGAGTGCCGGTTTAGGGTTAGGGTTTTAGCTGTTTAGGGTTTTTTCCTCATTTTCCTCATTATTTTATATTTTTTCTTCCTTTTTGGAGATTTTTTCTTTTTTGGAGGAATTTTGGATATTTTTTGGAGGAAAAGAGGGTTTTATGGCCTTTTGGAGGCATTTTAAGCCTTTTGGAGGCTTTTTAGATGGTTTTATGGGTTTTTGATGGAAATATGGTATGAAAATGGACAAATGAGCCATGTGATGGGGTAGATGAGGTATTGAACCCTTTTTGGGCGTTAACAAAATGAATTCCCACAAATTATGGAAAGGTAGTTGCGGATAAAGATCATTGCAAAAAGGTTAATTGAGGAAAGGTAGTTGTGGAAAGGATCATTGCATAAAGGTATTTGTGGAAGGTCATATGCAAAAAGGTCATTGCAAAAAATTAATTACAGAATATCGTGACTGATAAATCTAAATAGAATTAACATAGAGGTAATTTCGAATTAAAGTTTTCATTTGTGAAGAGTCACGATGAAGATACGTTACTGTTAGATGAAGAGATACGTTTTGAGGGTATTTAAAAAAAGATTTAAACCTTCAAATACGTGTCTATGTACATTCAATTGGGATATCATTTAATGTAGACTAGTCAAAGATCAAATTATCATATAAGGGAGGTTGGGAGGCGCTAGGGCAAGAAATAGCCTGCAAGGGGGTCGTAGCCTCCTTCCAGTGGTAGATGATAAATAGGGTGTTGTAGCATCCTTTCATTAGTAGCTGATAAATTAGGGGGTCGTAGCCTCCTTCCAGTAGTTGCTGGTAAATAGGGTGTAGTACCATCCTTATCTTTAGTAGTAGGAAAAAACTATTTGTAAATATAATTTTGCAGTAATAGGAAGTATTGGTGGTTTACCCAATAGGTATTCCACGATAAATTTTTGTTATGTGTGTTTTTGTTGATCATGTGTGTTAATAAATTAATTAAAAAGTGGTTTTTATTGTTAAAAGTTACAAATACTGATTCACTCTCCCCCCCTCTCAGTATTGTCCAATATTCCAACACTTGCAACATATTCAGTATTTTTTTCACACTCTGAAGCAACACAAGCTAAATGCTAACTTACAGAAATTATCCTTTACAAGGTCAAATTCCTTGGATACGTTTTAGATGAGAATGGGGTAATGTGGATCCAACCAAGATCTGATCCATTTGTGATTGGCCAACCTCAGTGACACTAACCAAGCTTTGAAGCTTCTTAGGCCTTGCCAACTTATATCACATGTTTGTGTTGGGATCCTCTCATATTGCATGGCCCTTATCCAAGTGACTAAAGGTGGTGGAAAATACAAATATAGATGGACCAAATCACAACAAAAAGACTTTGATGATCTGAACCATCCTTTAAGCTCAGACCGGCTTCTTTCCTTAACCGATCTGCAACAACCTTTCGATATTAAGACAGAAGATTCAGATTACATTGTGGGTGTCGTCCTCACTCAACATGGTCATATGTTGGCCAATTATATTGAGACAGTATCAGATGTCATCCATAAGTACCCCACCTACGACAAAAAGATGTATTCCATTGTACAATCATGTTTCCAATTAAAGCATTGCATTCTAGGGAGGGAGACAATCATCCTTATGGATTACAAGCCTTTATAATTCATGCAAACACAAGTCAAATTACAAAATGGACGCAATCAAAATTGGTTCACATACTTGCAGCAGTTTCACCTCAACATTAAATATAAGGAAGGGAGAACCAATTGCACCGTAGAGTGCCTGAGTCTACCTTTGGTTGCAACACTAACCACAGTACTAGAATCTTATGAGCATAAGACCTTTAAGTGGTCTCAATGCTATGACAGAGATTCAAACTTTGCTACAACCTACCATATGTTAGGAGTGGAAAATACCATTGTCAATTTTCATATACACAATGGACTATTATGCAATCTAGGCCATCTCTATGTTCCTTCAAGCGAGCATGTGAAATTTATTTGGGAATCCCACTATAATAAAGTGGTTAGACACTTTAACATGGAGAAGATAGTAGCAGTATTCCAACAAGATTTCTATTGGCCGAATCTTTTCTAGGATGTCAGTAGTAGCTTTGGTAGATTCTCTATATATCAAGATTGGAGAATGATCAGGAGCCAAAAATTTTAAAGGCCAAAGATCAATTCTTGATGTACCCTGTGTAAAAGTTTCAGCCTCATATTCTCTATACTCTGGGAGATATGATTCCTCCAAGTTAGGGTTCTAGCCTCTCCCATGATTCAGCCTTAAATAGGTGACCTAGGGAGAATTGCTATATCTCAGGCTATGAAGATCCAAATGAAATTTCGCAAGATTTTCTAGAAAGGAAGCGGAATTTAATTTCTGTTGTAAAAATTTCAGACACCGAAGGTGAAATAGTGACACGTAGAAGTCCGTACAAGTTCTCTCTTCTGAAAACAGTCCTGAAACAAGTCACCTTGGTAAAACGCACATAAGTCCCAATTGGTGAAACCAATTCTGCTCTAACCTACTGTGTTGGAAAGAGGACAGACAAGGATATTGCAATGCGAAGTTTCAAACACATAAGAGCAGCATTTTCGTAGATACCACAAAAACAATATCAGGCATTTCTGTAGAAGAAACTGAAGAAAACTAGGGCATCAGATATCTTGCAATTCTGATCATAGTTTTGGGAAAATGAGTATACTGCTTAGCTCTCCTTGAGGAGGTGTATCTTTCTATACAATCATATCTGAAAGATACCTCAATTAAAAAATTGGGGTTTCTCTATCAATCCCTAGGTCTACCAGAAGCAGCATTCTAGAAAAGCTTTCAAGCATGCATGAGATTGAAGCAATCTCACTGCTAAAAGAAGAAGCTGCTGATCTAGAAGAAGATGACGACAAACAAACAAAGATAAGTATTTGAATTGTATTTCCTATATATGTTGTGTGTTATGCATGATATAATGTTTTCATTAATGACAGCATACTACTAATTGGCATGTGATGGGTAAGTAGCCCGTGGTGCTATACAACTCTCCATTGCTACTTGTCTAGAATGAAACCTCTTTGCAGAAATATTAGATTAGTGCACAATCTAAATGATGTCATGGTAGAGATGGAAGGAATCTACAAAGTATCTATGAGATATGGATAAATGTTGTGTTGGCTAAACAGTTGCATGATGCATAATAATTTTTCGTTATGCATATGTTCTATGAAATGGTTCTAACCATGCAACTAGTGCATTTGAATTGTAGGAAAGGTCCTGTACAACCACCTACAAGAAAAAGAGGATGAGACTTGTTTCGAAGAACAAGTGATGGCAATTCAATATTCACTCCAACAAACATGAAGCTGAAGCTCCCAAGTTCAGAGACACCGTGGCGGGAGAAAGAGCTTCAGAAAGTGGTAGATACACCTCAAAAGATGAAGAACACTTTGGGTATGAGAGATAACTCAAGATGAAGAAAAGTATGGCGAGACTTCCAAACCAAATTAAGAGGCCTCAAACACACTCTAGTTGTGTAACATAGTTGGTGGCATCATTTATGCTAACTTTTCCGGCTATGGAAGAAGCTATGATCAAAGAGTAACAGTTGATCATGGGGAATGATGTCTATGATATGGTTCCGAGATCTGAAGGGAAGTCTGTAGTGTCTTCCATATGGATCTACAAGGACTAGTATACAAAGAAAGGTTTGTAGTTTGTCTCTGAAAGAATAGACTATGGCATGACATACTCTATTGACCAGACACACTTCTTCGGTAGAATTATATATTGAGCAAAGAACTACCTGTACAGAATATGCTCTGTGTGAGCTCAGAAGGCACCCATAGATAAGCACATCCAGGATCTTGAAATATCACCCAGAGTGATGATCATATTAACCTTTGCTACAAGGTTGAATATGGAAACCTATAGAAGACAACAAGCTCACAGATGGGTGCAAGAGGAACTTTTCAAAAAAGTTCAAGATAAAGGGATCTTGGTATCTAGTAACCTGAGTTTGATACATAGTAGCAGATAATGATACCTATCACTATAGTACAGAATGCAGAGGGAAGATGATGCTTCATTTCAGGGGGAGTGGTTGTAGAAGATCTCTGAGTTCAACATGGTACGACATGATGGACAACTTCCTAATGGATCGAGACTTTACTAAGAGTAAAGTGGGTTCCAACCTTCAAGGTTGAATGTGGAATACTAGGATATATCAATGACTTAACATAATGAACTCATGATAGATGCAATGATGGAAGAATACCAGAATGATGTTTGGGATATAGTACCCAAACCAGAAAGCAAGAGTTTGGTATCTTCCAAGTGGATTTGCAAGATAAAACATGTTGCTGATGGAAGGCAAGATTTGTGGCTAAAGGATTCTATCAAAGAGAGGGAATTGATTATGAAGAGACATTTGCTCCAGGACCAAGGTACACTTCCATCAGAAATATCATGGCACTTACACCAGATGGATGTAAAGACAATACTTCCTTAATGGTGTGATTGAGGAAGAGGTTTACATTGAATAGCCACAAGGATTTGAAGTTGAAAACATAGTGACTCATGTATGCAAATTGAAAAATACTCTATTTGGACTGAAGAAAGCTCCTAGATCTTGGTATGACAGAATACATAGCTTCTTGACAAGCATGGGCTTTACCAAGAGAAAATTTGATCCTAACTTTTACCTTGAGGTTATGGATGATGAACTTGACATAATATTGTTGTATGTGGATGATGTAATTTTGACTGGAAATGAGAAATAGATCACATATTGCAAGAATAAGCTAGCTAAAGGATTCGAGATGAAAGATCTTGGATTGATGCATTATTTCCTAGGGCTGGAAGTGTGGAAGAGATCAGAAGGAATCTTTCTGAACCAGGGAAAGTATGTTGTAGAAATATTAAATAATATTTGGTATGTTGGATTGTAAAGACATGGCCACACCCATGGATACCAACATGAAACTATTGTCTGATGATACATCAGAGATAGTGGATATGACTCAGTACAGATAGATTATTGAGTCGTTGATGTATCTGACAAACATAAGGTCATATATATGTTTTGTTGTGAACATCTTGAGTCGGTATCTAGTTAAACCTAGATGGGTTCGCCTGATAGTTGCAAAGCATGTGATGAGGTACCTAAAAGGTAACGACAAACTTGGGACTTTATTATGGTAGAGATCATGAATACAAATTATATGGATATGCAGATTCATCTTGGGCAGGAAGTGCCGCAGATAGAAAGAGCACCTCAGGTGGATGTTATTGTCTGGGATCCACCATGATCTCACGATTTAGTCCAGTGTTTCTCTCAGTACAATTGAAGCAGAGTACATTGCAACTTGATCCGCTATTTGGGAAGCCATATGGCTTTGGAAAGATGATGTTAGGACTATTTGACATGAATACCACAATGTTTCTTTGTGACAACCAGAGTTTCATAAAGATGACAAAGAATCATTTGGAATATGGTACCGAAGGGAGACATAAAACCCCAGTATGTGAGTACTGATGAGCAAGTTGCTGATGTAGTGACCAAGCTTCTGTGACAAGCTTGGTATAGTTTTAAAATAATTTCCTCGCAAGGAGGAACAATGATGTTGATACTGAAGACTTTCCTCGCAAGGAGGAACAATGATGTTGATACTGAAGACTTTCCTCGCAAGGAGGAACAGTGATGTTTATATTGAATACTTTCCTTGCAAGGAGGAAAAGTGATGATATAGATCCTTCCTCGCATGGAGGAACGATGAAGATATGGACCCTTCTTGGAAAGGATAAATAGGTCGAAGATATTGACTCTCTTCAAGAAGGGAAGAACAAGTCGAAGATATGGACTATCCTCAAAAAGGAAGAACATATTGAGACTATGAACCCTCCTCGGACAAAGGTGGAGCAAGTTGATGGATCCTCCTGGAAAATGGGGAGTGATGATGAGGCTGACATCCTTGATGGGATGATAGTGATGCTCCAGCATGGAAGAGGCCAAGTGCGCCTGAATATGCTGACAAGGTCCAACATTTATTTATGGACAACAGTATCCTCTCTTGAGGATGGCATAGTATAACACTTTGTTCATGGGAGTGGTCCTTACTAGGTAAGGATGGCCTTGTAGATAGTACTCTCACATGGAGAGTACCCACATTCACCTATGGATGATAGTATCCTCTCTTGAGGATAACAAGTATAAAACTACGTTCATGAGAGTGGTCCTTACTAGCTAAGGATGGCCCTATAGATGTTACTCTCATGGAAAGTACCCACATTCAGTTGTGGATACTGTAAAATAACCATTCGCTCGGGAATAGTCCTAATCTGTGTGGTATGGATGCTCTATGAAAGGAAAGGATAAATAGGTCGAAGATATTGAATCTCTTCGAGAAAGGAAGAACAAGTCGAAGATATGGACTATCCTCGAAAATAAAGAACATATCGAGACTATGAACCCTCCTCGGACAAAGGTGGAGCAGGTTGATGGATCCTCCCGAAAAATGGGGAGTGATGATGAGGCTGACATCCTTGATGGGATGATAGTGATGCTCCAGCATGGAAGAGGCCAAGTGTGCTTGAATATGCTGACAAGGTCCGACATTTATTTATGGACAATAGTATCCTCTCTTGAGGATGGCAAGTATAACACTCTGTTCATGGGAGTGGTCCTTACTAGGTAAGGATGGCCTTGTAGATAGTACTCTCACATGGAGAGTACCCACATTCACCTGTGGATGATAGTATCCTCTCTTGAGGATAACAAGTATAAAACTACGTTCATGAGAGTGGTCCTTACTAGCTAAGGATGGCCCTATAGATGTTACTCTCATGGAGAGTACCCACATTCAGTTGTGGATACCATAGAATAACCATTCGCTCGGGAATAGTCCTAATCTGTGTGGTATGGATGCTCTATGATGAGTCCTCATGGATGACAAGATTGACATTTTGTATGTAGTCAAGATCTGCTCTGTAGACAATACTCTTGTATGGAGAGTATTCCTACATTCATATGTATATGCAATAGAATAACACTCGCTTGGGAGTGGTCCTAACCTGTGTGGTATGGATTCTCTATGATGAGTCCTCACGGACGACGTAGTATAAAACTCACTTAGGAGTGGTCCTAACCTGTGTGGTATGGATGTTCTACGATGGGCC
The DNA here is from genome assembly GCA_001517045.1 of Pseudotsuga menziesii. NCBI lineage: Eukaryota > Viridiplantae > Streptophyta > Pinopsida > Pinales > Pinaceae > Pseudotsuga > Pseudotsuga menziesii. The sequence continues at coordinate 263,914 of LPNX010203759.1, read as the reverse complement.
GACATAGTGTATGCGGTTGAGATATGATTTACAGAAAATACTCTTACATGGTAGAGTATACCTACACATGAGAGTAGATACCATAGTATAACACTCACTTGTGAGTGGTCCTAACCTGTGTGGTATGGATGGTCTACGTTGAGTCGTCACGGACGTTGGGACAACATTTTGTATGCGGTCGAGATCTGCTCTGCAAACAATACTCTTACATGGTAGAGTATACCTACACATGAGTGTAGATACCGTAGTATAACACTCACTTGTGAGTGGTCCTAACCTGTGTGGTGTGCATGGGCTACAATGAGTCCTCATGGACAATAGGGACAGAACTGGGTGTGGTCGAGATCTACATTTAGTTATAGATGATTCAAATAATCGATTGCATGGATCATGCTGATGGAGGATTGCATCGTACTTGGACTTATGTCCTAAAGTGTTCAGGATTGATCATCCCACAAATAGATCATGTGTACTGCAAGTAGCATGGCGGCGAAGGATCAAGTACATCGAAGTACAGCAGTGAAGGGTCAAGTAGATCAAAATGCGGATATTGAAGGATCAAGAAGGATCAAATTAATGCCATAAAGGATCGAAAGGATCGAAGTGCTACTACCAAAAGGATTGAAAGGATCAAAGTGCTGCTACAGGGGATCAAGAAGATCCGAAGGCTACTACAGAAGATCAAAGTGTTGCTGCAAAGGATCGAGAAGATCAAAGTGTTGCTGCAAAGGATCAAGAAGATCGAAGCGATGTTGCAAAGGACCATAATATTGAAGTGCGACTACAAAGGATCAGAAGATCGAAGTGCTGCTATGAAGGATTGAAAGATCAAAGCATTGCTGCAAAAGGATCAAGTGATTATAAAGAGTAATTGTTCCAAGTTATTGATGGTGGAAAACTTCATGTGACGTATAGATGTATTACCTTGATGTATTGTTGTAACTATCTATTTGTTCTCCTATAGTCTGTGATGATGTTGTTAGTATAATAACCTTCTTGTTAAGGGGGGAGTGTTGAAACAATTGTAACTTTAAAGGATATTCTAAATGTATTTTGCTGATGTAACCCAAGGGAGATGTTATTATTCGTCCAACAGGGTGTTACTATTTTATTTGGTCATCATAGAGTCATGAGGTAAAGCCTCCAATTGTGTCAATTATTTAGTACCCTAATAAATAATATAATATATTGTTTGAGTATTCCTAGGTGAAGTCATCCCAGACAGTTTATTGGGGCCGACTTGTCTAGTGGAAAAGTCAATTGACAAATATGTATAAATAGAGCAGTTGTGATTATTATTTGAACACACTCACTCACTTGTGTAGCGCATAGGGGAGAGAGGGAGACAAAACAAAAGGAGGAGAACATGCAGTTTTGGGTTGTCTTTTATAAATCTTATACATAGGAAATTTTGTTGGGTTTTCTTCCCCATGAGGGTTTCCCAGGATAAATATTTGTGTTCTTTTTTGTGGTTGTGCTTGTTTATCTTTCAGTGATTTTTTTGCTTATGGTTATGATGTTATAATATCTGATTAAACCATAAAAACCTAACAACATGTCCATGATATTTTACAGATATATAATGCTAAAACAAGTAGTGGCATGCTCAACACAAGGTTCTACACATGTTATAGGTGGGAGACAAGGTTTGGTTGTATTTGCAAAAAGAGTTCCTTATAGGAACCCATAAAAATATGCATCCACTTTGCTATGGGCCTTATACTATCACCAAGTTTGTGGGCAGTAATTCTTTTGAATTAAGAATTCCCCCTTCCTTGGCTTGCACCTAGTATTTAATGATGTGGATCTCCTTTGGCCATATTTTCCACCACTCTTGGACACATCAGAGATGGAAGAGCAGTTGAAACCTACAGAGCTGAACCCTAATTGCATGAAACAAGCAACCATTGATCAAATCATGGACACACAAGTTAAGTGTACTCACCAATAGAAGCTCTAGCTTGACAAGGTTGTCAAAGCACGGAAACTCTTGCACCAAGGCAAGTGGCTCAGTAAGCATCAAGTTTAGCATTGATTTCCCCATTTGATGGGGGCACTCAACATAATGGAGACCATTGATTCATAAGGAGGGAGGACTGATACATGTGGGATTTGGTGGCCACCCACCTAGTCCACTATCTCAATACACGTTTTTCCATCTTTCCATATTTTTTATGGTTTTTCAGGTCCTGGTCTTCTAGGGTCTTTCTGAGGCCCTAAATGATGTTCCTTTGGCACGAAAATGCTCATACCATAACTAATGGCAATATAAGTCATTTCAAATGTTTACTTCTCAGCCATACCTTTTCAATGGGATACCAAGACCCACAAGTGAATAATGTTGTTAGGAACCCATGTCAATCCATCTCTTTACTATGTTAGTATATTGTTGTTGGACGCATATGCTTTGTAAGTCGTCCCATAGTAATTTTTGATCCATAGTTTGTGTTATTGTTGTGAGGCGCATATGCTTTGTAAGCTGCCTGTAGTATTTGTTGATCCATAGTTTATATTGGCCCATGGTTTTGACCCATAGTATTGGCGCCCATAGTTTATATTGGCCCATGGTTTTGACCCATAGTATTGGCGCCTATTTTTGGTATATAAGTGTGTGTTGAGGCCAAGGAAGGCACCGTGAAGTTATTTTGTATTGAGCTTTCTCAAAGGAGGTTGCCCCCTCGAAGTGGCTTGTGATTAATATAAAAGTGATTCTGAGTTCTGCTGCTATATTGTTTGTTTTGATTACTTGTTTGCTGCAGGTTCCTCACATCTGGTATCAGAGCACTTTCCTTGGCACACGTGGGAAATTTTTTTTTTTTGGGCGGCGACTCTCAGATCAATTTCTGAAACTTTTTGCACAAAATCAGAAGAAATAGATTGCATATCTGAATTCCTCTTTCAAAAATACACAGTTTCAAAAAAACAATCATCTCATTTGGAGTTCTAAAAGTGGAGATATCACGGATTTAAAATCCGCAATTTTTCAGAATTTCGGTGACGGCTGCGGAAATTGTGGCGCGAAAATCTTATGACCGAGCGCCCAGATTTCTATTCCAATTTCAGGGGTAGAAGAAGAGTGGTTGTTCCAGTTCCGGAAACATGCTATAATAGCGATTCTGAGCAATATAGATCCGGTTTTTGAACATTGGGTGGAATTTCTGCCCAAATTTTTTTTTCTATTACAGGTTCGGATCTGGGAATAATCCCTCTCCGCTTAACTGTGGGAAGTACTTGGGCATAAGCCCTAAAAATCATTGTGAGGAATACCACAGGAACCCCGAAGTAGCTAGCCCATTGGGAGGACCTGCCGCCGAAAAGTGCAACGACCCCTACCTGATTGACTAGTTCCCACCCGTGAGGTAAACCAAGAGTTGTCGTTTGTGGCCAAGCAGTTATCAGTTTTACCTGAGCCGTGGAGTGAGGGGTACTGCCCCAATACGTAAGCCGTCAGACAGCATTGGTGGCCGAGTGAATCCCTTGAACCGATAGGAAGCCGCACATACCTGGGGTCCATATCTATTTTCAGTTGCACAATTGCAAATTTCCGTTGTCCAGAACTGTTGCCGGTCAGTTCCGCGCCATTGCAGATCCACCTGTTGCCAATCAATTCCGAGCCGTTGCAAATCCCTTCCTGAAAAATCTCCTGCTTATGGTTGTCACCCACACAGGAGAAAAAATCATGGAGGAAGCCCTTGCAGCCATCCAAGCCAAACTCCAGGAACTGGGTGAAAAATTTCTCGGTCTCCATCTTGAGCATTCAGCTATGAACACCAGACGACAGTCTGAGTCTTCATCAACCAATGGGTTCTCTTCTTCCAGCAATTTTCGCGGTCCGAAGCTAGATTTTCTGCGCTTCAATGGTACTAATCCGACTGGATGGATCTATCATGTAGAACAGTATTTCAGCCTTCATAATACTTTTGATGTCCACCAAGTTCCACTTGCCTCCTTTCATTTGGAACAGGAAGCTCTTCAATGGTATCGTTGGTACATCCAGGCTCATGAAGAGCCAAAATGTCCTGCTTTTTGACA
>LPNX010203759.1:217864-259642 GCA_001517045.1 Pseudotsuga menziesii | reverse complement strand
AAAAAGGGCTTTGTTATAATTGTGATGAGAAATTCAGTCGGGGACATCGATGTGTTCAACAAAAGATCTATCTCTTAGATGTGGATTCTCCACCTGCCTCTGAACTTGGTGAAGAAGTTGCCGATGTAATGGATGCTCCGGTTGACACTCAGGAGCTGCCTACTGACCCTCCATCTCAGGACGACCAGCCCGAGATATCCCTCCATGCTTTAGCTGGAGTCACTGCCCCCCAAACAATGCGGGTACGCGATTACTTCAAGAATCTTCCTCTTACAATACTCATTGATTCTGGTAGCACTCATAATTTCATTGACCCTCGGATCGCCAAACAAGCTGATTGTTTTATCCATCCTTGCTCCAACTTTGAAGTCATGGTTGCCAATGGGGGCACCTTACCTTGCAAAGGGAAGTGTCGTAATGTGCGTATCTCTATGGGAGATTATAACCTCCGCTCTGACATGTTTTCCTTGACCTTAGGCGGATGTGATGTGGTTTTGGGCGCTCAATGGCTGCGCACACTTGGTCCCATATTATGGGATTTTGCTGAACTTTGGATGCAGTTCTCCCCCGATGGACACAAACACACATTGAAGGGATTACAACCAGGGTCTCTCAGCATCATCAGTTCACATCGCCTGGAAAAACTCCTTAAGAAGAGTTCCCATAGTGTCATTGCTCAGCTCCATTCCCTTCAAATGCAACCTTCAACAGCCCCCACTACTCCTTTGGATCTCCAACAAATTCTGGATCGCTATACAGGTGTTTTTGCTGAACCAGTGGGACTTCCACCTTCATGACCAGAGGACCATCGTATTCAGCTCCTCCCTGGTCGCATTCCTCCCAACATCAGGCCCTATTTGCGGAAATTCATTCTGGTATTTTTTGATGATATCCTTGTCTACAGTAAAACATGGGCTGAACATCTCCAGCATCTGGCTCTTGTAATGCAACTTTTCTCTGATCATCATCTCCATGCCAAAAAGTCTAAATGTGTTTTTGGCCAAAAGAAAGTTGAGTATCTCGGGCACATTATCTCAGCACAAGGGGTTCGTGTGGAGATGCTCCAAAGCCTTCATGGTTTTTTGGGGTTGACTGGCTACTACCGCAAGTTTGTCAAGGATTATGGGAAGCTTGCAGCTCCATTAACTGCGCTGTTGAAAAATGATGCTTTTACATGGCCACATGTTCCTGAGCGTGCATTTGACAAGCTGAAACAAGCTATGTGTACTCCACCCGTTCTAGCTATGCCCGCTTTTTCCAAGCCCTTCACTATTGAGAGTGATGCTTGCGGCAATGGACTTGGTGCTGTTCTCCTTCAAGATGAACACCCCATTGCGTTCAACCACGAAGCCCTTTCCGGTAAGAATTTAGCTGCCTCTCAATATGAGAAGGAAATGATGGCCATTTTGCATGCAGTACAAAAGTGGCGACCCTACCTCTCAGGGACTCATTTCTGCATCCAGACTGAACACCAGAGTCTGAAATATTTCCTAGAACAGCGTGTACAGAAATGGGTTAGCAACCTCATGGGTTATGACTATGAGATCACTTATAAGAAGGATAAGGACAATCTTGTGACGGCTGCCCTTTCTCGCACATTTGATGACCAAGGTTCTCTTTCCGCTATTTCTATGCCTGTTCCAAATTGGTTGCAATCGGTTCAGCAGGGTTATGTCAAGGACTCTTCATTATCTCACATCATCCAACGCTTGGACAACAACCATTCTGCTGTTCCACATTACTCTTGGGATGGTTCTTCACTGCGATACAAGGGTCGTCTGGTGCTTCCCCCGAACACAGCTCTTCAACAAGCTATCTTCTATGAACTCCATCATCTTCTCCGTCAGCGGAGCACTCTGGTTTTCTCAAAACGTATGAACGGGCACGGTGCAACTTCTTTTGGCAGGGCATGAAAAGGACAATTCAACAGATGGTGGTTGAAGGTGATACATGCCAGCGCAATAAGGGTGAAACAACACCCCTTCCAAGATTGCACGAGCCCTTTCCCATACCTCCCCGGATCTGGACAGATATTTCTATGGATGTCATTAACAGGCTCCCTACATCTAGAGGGAAGACTGTGATTTTGGTTGTGGTTCATCGCCTCTCCAAATATCGTCATTTTTGTGCTCTAAGCCATCCCTATACATCCTCTTCCATTGCTCAAATTTTCCTGGACCAGATCTTTCGTCTTCATGGAATGCCTTCTTCCATTGTCTCGAATCATGGTGCGACTTTCACTAGTCATTTTTGGACAGAACTCTTTCACCACACTGGCACCAAACTGAAGATGCGTTCAGGTTATCACCCCCAAACGGATGGTCAGACTGAAATTATCAATAAATGCTTGGAACCTTATCTTCGTTTCTTCTCCTCTGAGCAACAACATTAGTGGGCAAAGTGGCTCCCTCTCGCTGAATGGTGGTACAATACCTCTTACCGCACTGCCTCTAAAATGACTCCATATGAAGCAGTTTATGTTTAGGCACTGCCAGTTCTTCTTCCTTACACCCCCAGCAGTTCTCCAGTTCAGGCAGTTGACGAGGTCCTTCGCATTTTGCGCGCAAACCTTTACATGGCAGGAAATCGCATGAAGCAACAAGCTGATCAGCACCGTTCTGAGCGCACTTTTGAAGACGATGATATGGTTTTTCTTCGTCTCCAGCCTTACAAGCAATCCTCACTCAAACTCAAAGGGTGTCATCAGCTCGCTCCAAAGTTCTATGGGCCATATAGGATTCTTCAGAAGATTGGGTCTGTTGCTTCTAAATTGGAACTTCCGCCTTCTTCCCGCATTCATCCAGTATTTCATGTCTCTTGTCTGAAGCAAGTTCTTGGCACCAACATCAAAGGCCAAACTATTTTACCAGAACTGGATAATGCAGGATCCATCTTTTTGGAGCCGGAGGCTGTCCTCAATAAGCGCACTCATCAGCTTCTCTCTCGCTCTATCACAGAGGTCTTAATTCAATGGCACGGAATGCAGCCCAAGGATGCTACGTGGGAACCACTCCTCCAGATACAGCGACAATTTCCACATCTAAAGCTTTGAGGACAAAGCTTTTTCTAAGGGGGAGGGGATGTTAGGAACCCATGTCAATCCCTCTCTTTACTATGTTAGTATATTGTTGTTGGACGCATATGCTTTGTAAGTCGTCCCATAGTAATTGTTGATCCATAGTTTGTGTTATTGTTGTGAGGCGCATATGCTTTGTAAGCCGCCTGTAGTATTTGTTGATCCATAGTTTATATTGGCCCATGGTTTTGACCCATAGTATTGGCGCCTATTTTTGGTATATAAGTGTGTGTTGAGGCTAAGGAAGGCACCGTGAAGTTATTTTGTATTGAGCTTGCTCAAAGGAGGTTTCCCCCTCGAAGTGGCTTGCGATTAATATAAAAGTGATTATGAGTTCTGCTGCTATATCGTGTGTTTTGATTACTTGTTTGCTGCAGGTTCCTCAGAAATGTATGTGAAATTTATGACCCTGATAATTTGATGTATGAACTAACCACAATGAGGCCCATAAACCTTTTGGTGCTTCATCTTCTAGTGTTAGGTTTTTTTCATTGATTATTTATGGTAAATGGTCCCTTTGGACTCATTTTAACTCAACTTCTTACGCATGAGCATAGCCGACACATGTCTTCTCAAATATCAACTACCACCATTCTAGCTACTTTGTATTCTGTGTTTTAATATCCGTTCTATTTCATTAAGCTATAGAGTTTCAGTTTATTTTATCACTGTGTAGTTGCAATATATATCTGTGCAATACACATTCTTTCATTTTGTTCTCACACAAACCTATATCATAAATGCACATAAATGGCTTCCTTGTGTATTTGAATGAAGAGCGGAGAAGCTTGAAAGCTAATTTTAAGGATAACGTTTTGAGACTGGAAGGAAATAAGAGGAACTAAGTATAGACTCTAAAGTGGATGTTCTTGGCTCATTTAGAGGATTTATTCCCTGTCATTGTTGTTGGTGTAGATAGATACCCCTTTCAAATTTTTCTAGGTATTGAATTTCACAACACCTAACCCCTCTCATTTAACATTTTTTGTGAATGCTTGAAGAGTTTTCTCATTTTTTAGGTTTTGGAAAATCTTGTATTTTTCTCTTTCTTCTTGGGTCAAAAATGTGTGGAATCAACTAGTGCCATGGCATTGGAGATAGATGTCGCTTTCATATTTTCAAGGTATCGGTATTCACAACGCCCAACAACTTTCATAGTGTATCAATTTAACATTTTTGTTGAATTCTTGAAGAGTTTTCTCACTTCTCAGGTTTCAGAAAATCTTGTATTTTCCCCCTTCTAGCTGGGAAAAAAATGCATGGAGTTTGTTGGTATCATGGTAGTGTATATGGATGCATCTTTCAGTTTTTTCAAGTGTCATTTTTCGCAACACTTGACCCCTTTTCAAAGTGTGTTGATTTAACATTTTGGTGAATGGTTGAAGAGTTTTCTCCTTGTTCGAGTTTTGGAAAATCTTGTATTTGTTCCCCTTGTGCCCATGACAAAAACTTATGAACTATGATGGAGTTGTGGAAGTAGAGATAGACACCCCCTTTCAACTGTTCCAAGTATTGGTTTTCACAACAATGGTATAACATGAATGTATGTCTTCTTCTACCATTAATGACAATACAATTATGTTGTTGTTGTTGTAATGGGTGTGATTTTATTCAAAACATAGGAGTTGTGGATTTTTCATGGCATGACCAATATTTATGTGGGTCCATATTTTGGTTAGTACTAGCTCATAACAACTGAGTAAATATTTCTATTTTCTTATATTGGGGTTGACTCATCTTAGGGATCAAACTTAAATCTTTTGTTTTTATAAATTCATATGTAATATTGGAAGTTTATATTAGCTATTTAGTTTATAGTAATATGTGATTTTTCAAATCATTTAAAAATATTGAGTATCAACAATTTTGAAGTATATTTGATTATAAATGGTGTGTCACATACCCAGTGACCTCATCATGCCTTCGGGGCCACATGGTACTCAAATAACTTACCTAAATTTATTTTTTCATAATTGAATTATCAATTTATAGTGGAAACTAAATATGTAGTCACCCAAAATAAACATATGCATATATTAAAACATTATAGGTAAAATCTAGCATGAATGCACTCATACCTTGTCAAGCAATCCATGAAATAAGTTCTTCACATGACAATAAATTAGACAATAAGCATAACATAAATCTATATACATGGCATTTCATACACAATTTTATACTTATCTTAAAATATCCTCCAACTAACTGTAGACTAAGGACATTCCTCTCAGCCATAGGCACTCTATTATACTAGTTCTCTCAATAACAAAGGCCGCCCCTGAGTTGGGATTATCAATCCATAAGAAGGAAATCTCATCTCAATACTCAGCAAAATCATAGGTTTCAAACCCTCTCCACATCTGTCTAAATCCTCTAGCACTCCTTCTATATAAGCCTACACAAGCTAAGGAATTGGGGTCCTGACCTTCTATGAGTTAAAAGTCTCTTAGGTTTCCCTTCTCTAATTTAATAGTTCCTCGAGTTATTTCCTCAATTCCTTTCCAAGGATCTAACATGAGTTGGCCAGGGACTGCCCATGCCAAGATTCCAAGGAACTCAATTGTGGGACATGCTCTCTCACCAGGGAACCCACTTTCCAAGTACTTGTATCCCAGGTTGACATACACTTATATCTATGTGATTTCCTCATTTTCTCATGTATGGCTCTAAGCTATCATATAGAGTGATAGCCCAATGATGACATAATAATGATGATGGTTGAATGATAGAATAATCAGTGAATGAACTAGTTCTTAATCATTTGTATGCATGTTGAGAACTAGCCAGGTGGCATGCATGGGTGATGAGAACCAAACAAGAGGCATACATGGGATTTGTCACTTTTTCCTCTTTCTAATCCAAAGCTTGGAATAATTAACCCAATATTATGGATAATGCACTTATATTAAAAGGGATAAAATGAATAATAAGGATAATGACTTAATGTATAAATCACTAGGTTCATCCCCCCCTTAAACTCCCTTTTCCCTTTCCCTTTTGTGGAAACATGGCCCCCCATATTATATTCATCCTTCTTAGTCAACAATAGTCGTGATTTTTGTATTAGACGTAAAATGTATGATAATTACATTATCTTGCTCACACTAGACCATTCATGTTTGGTTTATGGACATTTCATCAATATATACATTTTTACTCATTACATACTGGGGTAAAAAAATGTGGTATTACAATCCCCTCCCCCTTAATTTATACATCATACTCTGTGCATATCAACACTATGTACATATACAAAATTTGAAAACAACTGCGGGTATGCCTTCCGATAGTATCTTTAAGCTCCCACAATGCTTCTTCAGGGTTGTAGTGGATCCACTAGACCTTTACTTGCATGATGGACCTATTTTGAAGCAATGTGATTTTCTTGTCAAGGATACACACTATTAGCACCAAGACATCTCCTGTTGCTTCCACCTAAATCAAATCCCATCAATAATGTGGTTAGGACCATGCATATACTTTTTCAATAAAGACACATGAAGCATGTGATGCACTTTTATGCAATTGGGAAAAGAGAGCAAAGCATGTTCATATGAAATAGGTCCTATCCTAGCTAATATTTCAAACAACCCAAATTATTTGGGCACTAGCTTAGGACATATCCCAAGTTTCAGGGAACTTTTCTTTAGCCTGAATTTTAGATACTTGTCCACTCTGAAATCTCTTGCTATTTTTCTTTTGTCTACATAACTTTTATTCTTGTCTTGTGTTGTTTTCAAATTATGCCTGATCTTAACCATTTTCTCTTTTAGTTCTTTAATAAATTATGGCCCAATTACCACTATGTCTGCTAGATTATCCCAACTAATTGGAGTATTTCATTTTCTTTCATACAAGTCTTGAAACAGGCTCATCTTATAAGAAATATCCACCAAATGCAAGTAATGTTCCCATTTGGATTTTTTATTTATCACATACATTCTAAGCATATTGGCAATAACCTAATTAACTCTCTCAGTCTTCCCATATGTCTGTGGGTGATGTTGTAACCTAAGGTTATGTAGGTTCACCACACCTCTGGATCTTCTAGAGACAATTGGTCGATAGACAGTAGTTGACTAGCAGAGAAATCAACTAAAGGCTCAACTGAGCAAACAACTAAACGAAGTCATGGTTGGAATGACTTAATCAACCAACTAATCTATGTGGCATTAAATATTTTGTGGAAACTGTTAGAAATAACATCCCATATTTGTGGACCAGATCATCCACACTTCAAGAGAGTTTGTTAGATCTAAAGACTATAAAATAACGACCCTATGGGTTGTGTTGATATCGCATTCATATCAAGTGAAGATTATTGAGGAAAAAATTGTGATGTTATGATCATAATGCATTGTGCTTAAGTGTTGTAACAGTGCCTTTAGACACCACCTCCTTTCTTGGAATGCGGTTCCCTTATGCTTTATTTTTTTTGTTCTATGGTTCAATGTGAAGAGTTTCCCCAACATGTAATTTGAACTAATGGTTTTGAACTATCCCATCGTCTATGAATTGTGTTGAGTTGGATCTAGGGTTGATTGACTCTAGGCTGAAGATTTGTCAACTAATACCTCTTCTTGAACTTGGATCAGATCTGTTTTATTAGAAGGATGATTTCCAAGATATAACATGTTGTTTTGAATGGACACAAATATGCAATTTGGACACCATATATGGAAAATTTGTTGAAAAGCAAGGGATTGTAGCAATATATTAAGGTCACTATTCCAAATCCGATGGATGATAAGGATAATTTTGTTATTAATGAAAAGAAGGATGTGATTGTTGGGGCCATCACAGCCTACATTTCAAGGGAGATGCACTTTCACACAAGTGGGATCGACTATTGGCATGTCGTCTAGAGTAAGTTGAAGTCACTATTTGACAAGGTTAATGAAAGTCAAGAAATGTAGATAGAAAAATAAATGATATCTTTGGAACCCCGTTTCTTTGAAAGGATTGAGGACTATTTAACTTGAATTAAGGAGCTACAATTAAAATTGGGTGAGTATGGTCATAGATTTTCAAAAAAGGATGGACAATTCATTGAACTGGTTTTGATGAACTTGAGGACACCTTATCATGTGTTCAAATCTTCATTTCACAACAATTTGATTTCATGCAAGAAATATGGCAAGGACTTCACCTTTGATATATTCTCTGATTTATTGATTAAAGAGTAACAAAAGTTGTTTGAGGAAGGGAAGATTGGTAGAAAACACCAAGCTCACTTTTTCAAAATCAAGGTAAAGCAATATTATAAAGAACATGGTTAATCAGATCATCAACCAGGATGTATCAACCAACCTACTAAAGGAAATATTGACGATTCAGAATCAAAATAATAAATCCTATCACCTGTTGAAAGGTGGGACATGTCAAGAAACATGTTATAAGAAAACAAAGGACTTGGAGGAAAACGGTCAAGCATATTGAAGAAGGCATGTTGACTGGTTAGTTGATCAATTGATCTATTGAAATTTACCTTTTTTGTAAGCAATTCCCAAGCATTACATTCCCATACCATTCAATTAGAATCGATAATCGATTCTGGTTGTACTCATCATATGGCTAAGGATGCTTCTTTCTTCTCTTCCCTAAGAGGAGCTCGAGTACAAAACATTTATGTAGATGATTACTATGCTCTTATGGTTGTTGGAAGTAGTGATACTAAATGTAGGCATGGTCAAATATCCAATGTATATCATGTACCTAGATTGAGCACAAGTTTGTTGTTGGTTGCACAACTTACCCAGACTAAGAAGACTATCGAGTTTTGGTCAGATCGCTCTATCCTAAAGGAACTTAGGCTTGGGAGGGGGACTATTGATTCAAGATATTTATATACTAGAGAAAAAATTTACAAGTTTTATGACTCTCCCGAGAATTATTTTTTATCAACTGGAGCAATGGGATTGATTGCACTCGTTGCTCTGACTAATGACAGAAGTCGAATTTGGCATGAATGACTTGGACATTTGAACTTTCAAAGTTTGAAGATGATGGTAGAAATTAATATGGTTGTTGGTCTCCCAAATAGTGTTTAACCTGATGTAGTTTGTAGAGGATGTGTGCTTGGAAAGCATCATTAGGCACCCTTTGATTCTGGGAAAGCATGGAGAGCATAGGATCGACTTGAACTTATTCACAATGATCTATGTTGCATGAACAAACCATCATTAGCAGGTGAAACGTATATTTTGACCTTTATTGATGATTTTTCTAGATTTGCTTGGGGTATTTCTTGAAGAATAAAAGTCATATCGTTGAAAGATTCAAGGAATTTAGGGCATTGGTTGAAAAGCAATGTGGTCGACCTATCAAATAATATTTGAGATCAGATAATGGTGGAGAATATGTGAGTTGTCAATTTGAATAATATCTCTTACAAGATGACATTTCTTGCTAGATTCTATGTCCCTGACACCCCTTAGTAGAATGGAGTCATAGAGAGGAAAAATTGGACTGTGGTAGAAATGGCCTAGTGCCTACTGCAAACCAAAATTAATTCGACTAAATTTTGGGTAGAAGTTGTTTACCATTCAAAATATATTCTAAACCTTGTTCTAACTAGAGTTGTTAGTGACATGACTCTAGTTGAGAAGTGAGATGGAAGGAAACCCTCTGTCAGACAACTCAAAACCTTTGTATGCGTTGCTTGGGGTACATATCAGTGATAAATGCAAGTAGAGAATGGATACAAAGATTCATGCTTGTGCCGTGATGGGTTATTTTGATGAATCAAAAGCCTATCCATTTTTTGAGGTCCATCGCACAATGATCCTTTTGATATTAATGAAGAATTATGATCAATTGTACATCTCCTTGGAGCTTCAACTAGAACAATGAATTATATTTTTGAGTCGATTGGTAGTCAGTCTACCTTGATTAAGAACATCAACACACCTATTCATTCAACTAACAATCACTAACCTAAATAATTGTCGACTTGTCCACGTCATTGATATGCTAAAACAATTGAATCTGTTGGACCTGATGTTGGAGATGCTAGTATTGGTTGGTATAACTATAATCGTAAACAACATAGAATTGTTACACTGATGGCACAAGTTCTTGAAACCTATGATCCTGACACTTATGATGATGGTCAAGGAGTTCCTAAATGGGAAAATGATATGGCTACTGAGATTGATTCTCTGAAGAAGAATCATAATTGGGAACTCATTCCTCATTCACAAGAAAAGAATGTTGTGAAATGTCGATGGGTCTACAGGATGAAGTTTAATTTTTATGGTGCTATTGAATGTAATATGGATAGCTTGCTAGCCAAGGGATTCTCTTAGAAAGAAGGAATCGACTACACCAAAACCTTTGCTCCTATTGCAAAGATGAACTATGTTCAATTGATTATTTCCCTTGATGCTTGTTTTGGATGGGAACTTCATAAAATGGATGTTAGAAGTGTATTTGTTCTTGGAGATTTGTCTAAATAAATATATAAACAACCTCCTGATTTTGTGACAGAATCTGGTCTTGTTTCTTGACTCAAGTAGATGTTGTATGGTCTGAAACAAGCACCCCATGCTTGGTATGAGAAGCTCGATTATTTCTTTACCAATCCTCGCTTCAAATGATGTGAATCCGATTATAGTATTTATGTGTTACATGTTCATGGTGATACCTTGATTTTGGCATTGTATATTGATGATTTAGTCATAACAAGGAGTAATGCCAATCTAATTTTGGGTTTGAAGAAACAACTTGCATATACCTTTGAAATGACTGATCTTGGTCTATTGCATTTCTTTTTGGGCATTCAAATTTTGTAAATGAATGTTTTTATCTATCTTTCTTGACCAAATTATGCTTTGGATATTTTGAAGTGATTCGAGATGGATGATTGTAAGTATTGTGCTACACCTTATCAATTGGACGTTAAGTTGTCAAAGGAATATGATTGTTCGTGAGTCAACACCATTCCTTATCGATAGTTGGTCGATATCTTGATTTACTTAACTCACAGTCAACCTGGTCTCTCCTTCGTTGTGTGGTTTCCTGGTTCATGCAAGATCCTCGAGAAAGGCACTAGAAAGATGTAAAGAGAGTTTTTTCTCTATATTAAAGGAAATTATCAATATGGTATTAAGTATTGTCATAGTTCAACACTATTGGTTGAGTTCATTGATTTTGACTGGGGAGATGAAATTGATGATTGAAAGTCCACTTTTGATATGTGTTTTGACTTAGTTTTGGACCTTTGGTCTGGTCATATAAGAAATAGAAGGTATTATCTCATTTAACTACAAAAGAAAAATATGATGGCGTTATAAATGCAGGTACATAACCAGTCTAGATTTGTTAGCTTTTAAAAGAGATTAGTTTTCCTATTCAATATCGACTGTTATCCATTGTGATAATTAGAGTATAATACAGGTTGTTGGTAATCTTGTGCTCATAGTAAAATGAAGAATGTTGAACTTCATGTTCATTATTTGAGACACTTGGTACATGACGATGTGGTCTAACTTGTTTGTTGCAGGATAGATGATCATATCACTCACATATTTACAAAGCCTCTACATGAATCTAAGTTTGTGAAACTTCAAGCTATGCTTGGGCTTCAGGTAGTGCAATTGTGGGGGGTGTTAAGAGAAAGTAATTTAACCTCTTGAATCTCCAGAGCATTGTGTGGATCGAGGTTTTTGGAACTCAAGTTTATGCAGGTTCATCACATCTATGGATCTTTTGGATATAGTTAGTCGATAGGCAATAGTTGACTAGCAAAGCAGACAACTAGATGATCGATTGAGCAGTCGAGTAATCGATTGATTGAATGGTCGAGTAATTCATGGTTAGATCAAATTGAATAGTCAATTGGACATTGCATATTTTGTGTAAATCATTAGAACGAATGACCCCTATTTGTGTCATGTCTCCTCTCCTCATCTCACTGATAGAGAGGACGTGACTACACTGTTGTTGCTAGTCTATCAAACCGGGGATCTAAGTCCCATGAACATGATAATAAAAATGCATTGAAATAAAACAAGCACAGATGCATAACAATTAAAATTATACAGTAGAATCAAATCATCCATTCAAGCATTCAAAATGTTCATCACAATTCATTAAACAATTACAGTTGCAAAGATTAAACACAAGAGATACTTATCTTGAGAAGAAGCTTGTCCCGCAACCAGCTATGTCGTTGCAACGTTCCACCCAACCATAGGCCAATGTGCTCATCAATCTCTCAGCAACAGTGCCACCTCCGATCTGGGAATGATTTCCACAAGGAATAAGGGAACAACAACAGGCTCACACATAGCCAAAAACATGTCAAAATCCAGCCAAGCCAAAACTACATTTGGGTTTATCAGGCTGCTAAGGAGGTGGAATGGTTGAATTTCTAAGCTAGTGAGCTCAAACACAAAGCTATGGACACATGCACACGATATGGCTTGGCTTTCCAAACACCTACATACCCACAACAAGGAATAATCCTCTTCTCTACTACACAGTCCCTCAGGCTATGTCTTCCCTTTCAGTGCTCTTCAAGGTGTGCAAGCAAGAATAACCAACCCCTCTTGATGTCTCTGTGTGGTTCCTTTATACACTAGGTTTATCAAGTTGATTCTTCCCTCTTCCACTCCAAACCAGTTCATACCAAAACAGAGGATGCACACACATGATACAATTTTTGGGTTTGATGAAAAAAACGTTTTTACAACCAAAAACAGATTGGTAAAATGGGGAAATCGACCCCTCGGTGAGCAATCCAAATTCAACAACAATTATGGGAATTGCATGAGAAAAAACAACTTCTATACACCCCAAAATCATGAACCTCTGCTTCCCCTTCAGTCAACAACACAAAAATGGATTTTCTGGGCATGTAAAAATGAGGAAAATGACCAAACACGTGGAGGACAAAAACAAGGGAAGCTTCAGATGCGTGAGAGAGATCCCAACATGAATGAAAATGGGTGAGGACATGGGTGAAAAATGGCTTGGGCATGCATTTCCAAGAATTTACTAGCCCCACAAGTCAAAAACACTTTTTCCAAAATCTGATGGCTTCTCTAATTCGAATTTGATTGCCATACTCTTCCCATCCCCGGGAATTAACTAACTCAACCAATTTCTGCAAGAAATAAATGACTGGGCACAAAATACAAAATGGGTAGTTGACAGTTTTATGGGTTCTCCCTTTGACATTTGGATTTTCCCCATTGGCTCAAGGGTTTGAATTATTTCCCTCCCTATTCCTTAGGAAATCATGCCCCCATCTCTTTAATGTTGCATTGACATAGTTGGTTGTGGGTATTTTAATTAAATTGCATATTTACATGATGTCCAAAATATAATGTGTCATCGGCTAGCATGATAACCATCAGCATCAATTTTAGTTTCCGAAACATAAAACACTAAATCGACAGTGGGGCCTTTGCCTTTAGCTCCACACCATGATTAAAATACAATATTTACATCATATACATTTTAATGCAAATAGGGTCAAAACAGGGGTGTTACAATTTGTGCACCATATCATCCTTTTTTTAAGGGAGTTTGTTAGATCTAGAGACTATAAAAGAATGACCATATGGGTTGTATTGATACCACATTCATATCAAGTGAAGATTATTGAAGAATGAGTTGTGATTTTCTTACCATAATATGTAGTGCTTAAGTGATCTAGCGATGTCTTTAGACACCACCTCCTTTCTTTGGATACAATTTTATTCTACTATTTTCTTTTATGTTCAATGGTTCAATGTGAATAGGTTCCCCAACAGGTGATATGTTGTACATGTTACCACCCAGGTTGACATGGGCGTCCACAGAACTCATTTTGAATATATGTCAAACTTTTAGTACCTTCTACAGGGGTGGGACGACTTCGATGTTGGTTGGAGTTGGGTGTTTCCAAGGGAGAAGACTCAGTTTGATCTCAACCTTTCCTAGAGGTTCAAGAAATAATTTTAAACATCAAGCCCAATATGGGGTTTCAACAAGCACGCAACATAAATTAAGTTTGATGAGAGCTCACGATTTTTTTCCCTTGGCAGTTGATAACATTAACAATTGATTATTTGGAGGTATCCTCATAACATGGAGTTTTGAAATAGTTAAAGCATCCACGTGATTTATTGGAATCCACCATTTCATACCTTAAAACCCTGCTAAACATTTGAATGGCTCACAGGTTATCAGTGTTTTCTACATGGAGTTGGGAGAAGTGATTGTCCACCATTTTTGGCTGACCTCACCAGCTCCTCTTAGTAGTCAAGTACCAGATGATGTTCCATGAGTGAAGCAACCACTTGGGCATACCTTTGTTGAGGGAGTAGTATACGGGACAACCAAATCGCCCCTAACCTAATGGAATCCGGCGAAAGTCGGCAGAGAAAATTTTTGGAAAACTACAGTTTAGAGTGTTTAAAATGCAATTTTGATGATCTGGGTTGTTTTAAAATCGGCCATTTAGTTTATTAAAGGTAAATTCCAATATCGAATTTACATTATTAATGAAATAACAATTTTGCGGAGTGATTTTGATGGATTTTATCGAAAAATCTACCAGAAATGCAGGGTGATTTGGTTGTATTTTATCCTACGCGCCTTTGTTGTTGCTTGGAGTTAGTAGCAATAATATCCACCGAATGACCCACGTATGGGTTGTATTCATTAAGCCATTGATTTCATTAGAAATCAGCTTCAAAAGGTTCGACTCTTAATGTGTGTGATTTTGGTTAAAAGGGATTTTTAACATATGGTTAGCTAAGTTATTTTCTAAATAAAGCAAAGTCTATTGTTACACCTGGATAGAAAATGGGAATTCCATTTAAGTTTTGTTATAAGTTTTCTTAAGGTTTAGTTGATAAAAGCTAGAGCTACCATCCCCTTTTATTATTATTTATTTTCTTTTTTCGTAAAAGGTATGAGAACAACTTCTTGGCTCTATAAAAGAGACTAGCCTTCTCCATTGTAAGGGTGGAAAATTTGGGAGTTTATTTCCTTTTGAACTTAATACAAATATCAGTTTAGGTTTTGGGGCATGTATGGGAGCACTCTCTTGAATGTGTGGAGTCAACTTGTGAAGCTTCAATGATAATGAATGTGTCTAGAATTTAGTCTTTTTTCTTTCTATGTTTGCATATGAGACCATAGACAGATGCTACCACCACATTGGAAGGTGAAAATTCTTAGCAGCTGCTAGCATTTTCCTTTTGTAAGCATGTATACATGGGCATCAATTTTTGCATTTAATCTTTGATTGTGTAAAATTGATCTTTTGTGTGCATAGTGCATCTCCTGCAATTAGGCGGAAGTAAAACTAGTAGACGTACACTAGACTAAGAATGGTTTGCTCAATCATGCAATCTCTCCCCTTTAGTAAAAAATGATGCAAGGCACTCTTGAGTTCTCATTTGACCCTATTCTCCCTTTTTGATGCACTAGCATTGGTATTTTATCAAGGATTTATGTTTTCCTTCTTCCCATCAGTTATCAAATTACCTTCTATCCTACCATTGTTTCTCTAATCCAGCCTCTACAGTTCACCTTGCCCTCCATTGCACCTTCCTTAGTGATCCTATCTCAGGGAAGCCCCCATTAAAATGGAGAAAATCCAACCTGAAGTGAGGAAGAGATGAGTGTGGTGACAGTGGCTTCTATTTTTGTATTTTCCATCAGGATGGTGTGCCTACTTTTGGGCTTTAACACATGCATGATGGTCTTAGGTAGCAACATTTTTGGTGTCATTGTCGGGGACAAAGTATAGTTCCCATAGTTTTGAAGACTATGCTTCATTGATAATTGTGGGAGATCATATTATGGATCCTGATTCTCACATGGAAACTCCATAAAGGGATGAATCCCTTGTCGTTTTGTAGATTGAATACTTTATTGGGTGTAGAGGTGAGCACACTCATAAATCAGGAGGATTTCAAGCTCACCTTAGCGACTCCACAACTTGCTATAAGGTATGACTACATGTACATTTCAAATTTTGGTACCTCATTGTTTGAGACTATGGATGATAATAAGGAAAGACTTCATGCTCTCCTGCACGCATCCTTCACCCCACTAGATTTTTCAAATATCCATGGATTTCCTAATGTTTGTTATCAAAGAGTGCATGATGTTGTTATCGAATTCCATGGAAAGGATGATTGCTCGACCATCCATCATATTCTTTCTTTCTATGAGTTAATGGAATATTTCAAGGTTTACCATGAGGATGATCTAATTATCGCATTTGCTTTAACCTTGGAGGGAGATGCACGAATCTGGTTCTATGACCTTTTTGATGAAGCCATGGACTCAGTGGCATGTTTTTTCGAGAAGTTTCTCCTTCGTTGGCTTGAAGGAACGGTTGATGAAGTTGAGCAACTTTCCAAAGAGTATGATTCCCTCATCCCTAGGACACATCCTAAATCTAAAGAGGATATCCTTAAAGAACACTTTGAATATCAAACAAGGCATCCTCAAGAACATATCATTGATGGCCTGATTGAGGAAGCATTACTAGGTTCCTTGTTTGAATATATTGCAGAAAAAACCTTCTGATATTGCCATTAAAGATATGGAGTTGCCTCACATTTATGTCACTGAATATATTCCTGGACAACTTTATGATGAAGATTGGGATCTACCTCAATTCCATCTCAGTAAAGGTAATAACATTTGTTTTCAGATCAACTTGAGCATCCTTACGTTGGATGTTTATATATGAGTCCTATCAACCATTGGATAGAGACTTCTTGTGCACATTCTAATTCTTCTTGCCTAAACTTCAAAGATTTTTTCTCCTGAAAATATGATGTTATAGTTGAACTTTGATGAGTATATATTAATACATCTCACTTTTATGGTGATTTTTTCCTTATATGGGTCTCAAACCAAGCATAGGGAAAAGTAATTTGTCATAAAAAAAATGCTAGAATGGCTCCATTGGTTGTATGCATTGTTGACACTACTCTGTCGACAAGGGTTCACTTCGCATTGTTGTTGACAACTACTAACACAAACTCCCTAAACATCGGCCCAGAAAGGTTTTACCCTTTCCAACAACACCTGTGGAGCATATGCAGTCTCACCTAATATTTCTAAGGGAGGGTTGCACAAACCAGGTTTTCGCAGTGGGAAGACGACTTCGCACTATCTTATACCCAATCACAACATTACCTAGAGACCCCAGGTTCATAACTGTTGGAGTCATTATCCAACCACACATCATTATTTGGCTTATTTGTCCTAATTTACCACGTGTATTACATTTTTTACTCAAACATGTGATTGCATCATCAACTGGATCTCCTCCTTCAATCATGGAGCCTAGCTGGGTCTTCTCCTTCAATCGAGGAGCCTAACTGAGTCTTTTCTTTCAATCTAGGAGAAAATATGGGCTAATCTTCATGACATATGTGCCCCGATCAGTTAAATGAAGGTTGTTTCACCTACCTTGTAGTTAAACTGGAGCTGCAAAGGTGCCTTCCTCATCAATTAGCCTATTTTTGGTTAATTTCAGTTAACTGGAGTGATTAAAGCCGCCTCCACCTACTTTTGGTGACTAAGTTCAGTGCAGTTCAGTTCATTTCACCTAACTGAAGTCAAATATGTGCCCTCACCTACTTGTTCGCATGCAGTTGAGTTCTATTCAGTTAGACTCGGTCTAAACTGCCTTTGAGTCAGTTAGAGTAAATTAAGTTGGAGTTAAGTGGTTAACTGATGTGTCAAGTGGTGTTTAACTGACAAGTAATCCACTTTCATGTATTGAATTCAAATGACCTTTATGGGATTCGAATTGCATGGCTCTTTATGCCATTGCATTGCATTGTATAACTACTTATGATTAATGATAAGCAAATATACAGGTGCAACTCCTAATTGCAATATTTCAAGTCATTTCTGAGTAAAATTAATCTATGAAATCTATTGTAAGTTTCTCACTTATTTCTTAGATTGTTGTGACTCCAATTTTATATGGTATCAGAGCCATGGCAGGAAAAGGCAATTCTTCTACAGGTTTCTTATTGGATCTATGAAGAAATTTGATAAAAATTGCTCAAAATAATTCCAACTCTACACCAGAAGAGGAGAGTTTACCACATAACTCCTAGATAATCTAGCATTGTTGATCAAGCTTTCTTGATTGACTAAGCCAGATGTGAAGAAAACTCCAAAAGTGCAGGTTGTTCAACCTTATTTTGTTTGTTTTGTGTGATTGTATGTATCTCAAGCACTTCCATTGCATTCGCTATAGTTGCATAATGGACTCCTCTTCAAGCAATATTATCACCCCTTTCTACTATCATCAATGGAAAGAGGATATTGAGATACAATTGTGCTCCAAATGACTCTATAGAGTGATCATGGACACAGAGAAAGAGTCGAATGCATTAGCGGAGAAAATAAAATATTGGAACAAACATGATGAAGCATATGGATTTCTATGCCTCTCCATTTCAAGGGATATTCTTTTCCACCTCATTAGATTGAATACTCCCAACCAAATATGGGAACAACTTGCTACTCTATTTGACAAGAAAGATGATTTGAGAATCTATCAGTTGGAGAATGAACTGGTACCTCTAAATCCGGGAAATTTTGAGACCATGAATGACTTCTTTACCAAGTTTAAGAACCTAGCGCTCCAATTGAAGCAATTTGAAGTTGAAAAGGAAGATGATCAGCTCATCCTTTCTATCCTTTCAAAACTTGTACCAAACTACTATGTTTTTGTGTCTACCTTTCATACCGGAAAGCTTACAATTCCGAATTGGAATATGTCGACCTTGAATGCATTCATTGAGTCTCTCACCAATGAGCATGACAATCTTGTTCAAATGGTAATCATGAGATCCTCTAAAGATCAAGCCTTGTTTGTTGGAGGGCCCAAAGCTTTGAATATGAAAGGCAATCAAAAGAAAGAAAATACAAAGTTTTACCTTCCCAAGCAGAAGGAGAAAAACCAGTAGTTGGATGAGCCCTCGGGCTCAAGGAAGAACAAGAAAAAGAGAAAAGAAAATACCAAGTGCTCTTACTATGGAAGAGGATTTCATCCTGAAATATCTTTCATGAAGAGAACAATTCATCAGATGAATCTTCTCCTTGAGAAGAATAACATCACTCTTCCTAAAGGTGCAAGGAAGAAGGATAACCAAGATTGGAACAATCATCTCTAAAGAGGACATGCACTCATGGATAATGTTTCAAATCCTAGAGCTCTTCTCATTGACTATGGTGCTTCAAATCATAGGGTTCCATGAAAATACTCTTTCACAAAACTGGAATCGACAGCTGCATCTACATCCACATGGGAGATGACTCTCAAGTCTCCTCACAAGGCAAGGGTACCATCCACCTAGAACATGCCAGTTTCAAAAATGTTCTTTGTGTGCCCTCTTTGGCTTCAAACCTATTGTATGTGTATCAAATGGCACACACAGGTTTTCCCAAAAGAGTAGTATTCAGCCTGAATGAAGTGGAGATCTCAGAGATAGCATCCAGAAAACTAATTGCTATAGGGATAGCAAATCATGTTTCTAAGACCTATGAGTTCTCCAAATTTGTGCCTAATTCAAAGCCTAGTGCCCTTCTGACTCATGGGAATGAGGTCATCTGGATGTGGCATGAAATATTTCAACATTTAAATTTCAAATACTTGCATCAGCTACAAAATCATTCCATGGTGGAAGGCCTTCCCACAATCAAATCATCCAAAGGGATCTGCAAGGGATGCATAATCGACAAGCATAAATTTGATCAGGGAAAAGAAAGTTGAGCTACATGTATTTTAGGGTTGATCCATTCTAATATCAGAAATCCAATTCCTACAACCTCAATGAATGGATCGAGCTATGTGATCACTTTCATCGATGACCTGTCTAGATTCACATGGGTTTATTTTCTCAAGAAAAAATCAGAAGTCCTTGAAAAGTTCATAGATTTTAAGGCTTTTTTTGATAATTCTACTGGGAGTAAGATCAAAGCTCTTAGAAAAGACAATGGAGGTGAATACATCAAATCAGATCTGCTGCAAATTTGTGCTCAAAGAAGAATCAATATTCAACACATCATTTCCTACACACCTTAGTAGAATGGTGTAGCGAAAAGGAAAAATCGGGCACTAAAAGAGATGACAACATGTATGCTTGAAGCTAAATATTTGGCTGAAAATATTTGGGCTGAAGCCATGAATTTTGTTTCCTACATTAATAGCAGGGTCCCATATTCATTCGTGAAAGGAAAAAAACCTTTCAAATCATACACTGGTCATAATCTAGATGTGTCCAATTTCAGGGTTTTTGGGTCCACTGCTTGGGCTCGAATTCCACTAGATAAGAGAAAGTATTTGCAACCATAGAGTGTTGAGTGAATATTCATTGGGTATCCTGAGGAATCAAAGGGATACAAACTCTTGAATATCAGAACTAAAAATATACTCATAGAGAGAAGTGGTTGCTTCAAAGAACCTCTCCAAGATTTGAAACTAGTAGAGGAAGAAACTGTTGAAATTCCCTCTCCTCTTGCTAAAGATTCTAGAGATGAAAATGAAAGTGTGAGCCCTGATATTTTAGATATAATGTCTGATATTAGTGAGAATTAAATATTAGTTTCTAAATCATATCCGAATGATCCCACTCATCTACCAAAATGGGCTGAAAAGACTCTCTCTTCTACCAGGTTAAATGTTGGAAATCATGTTGATCCAAGGAGAACTCAGGAATATTTTCAAAGAGCAGGTATTGATATTTCTTGAAATGATTCTTTGTTGTATGAGAAGTGCTGCATGATTATTGGATATGATCCTAATTCATATTATCATGCTTGTGATGATCCTCGATCGCAAGCTGCAATGGATGAAGAGTTCAACTCTCTCTGAAAAAAATGGAAACTGGAAGCTAGTTTCCCTTCCACCTGGGAAGAAACTCGTTCATTGAAAATGGGTGTATCAGACAAAGGTTGCTGCATATGGATCAACCTGAAAATATAAATCATGGCTGGTAGCAAAATTATTCTCCCAATTCCAAGGAGTGGACTACACTGAGACCTTTGCACGGGTGGAAAAAATGGATTCTATATGGCTAGTCTTAGCCATTTTTGCATCCAAGCACTGGGAGGTGAACCATATGGATGTAAAAAGTGTTTTACTTCATGGATACCTGAAAAATAGATCTAAATGAATCATATTGAAGGATACACATCATATCTATCATCATTTTGCAAGCTGCAGAAATCCTTGTATGGCTTAAAACAGGCCCCAAGAGCTTGGTACGCCAAAATGGATCCTTTTCTAATATCACACAACTTTGAAAGATGTAAGTATGATCCAAATGTGTACTTGTAGGAATATGAAGGAAATTTTATGATTATATGTCTATATGTTGATGATCTATTAATCACAAGAAGCACCCTTGCTTCAATTGGCTTCATAAAAATTGCTTTACATGAAGCCTTTGAGATGAGTGATCTAGGCATGTTGAGGCAATTTCTAGGGCTAGAAATAACTCAAGATTTTGATGGGATTATGGTGTCACAATAAAAATATGCTTTAGACCTATTAATTAGGTTTAATATGGTTGATTGTAAGGCAGCACCTTTTCCATTCCTCTCAGGCATTAGTCTTGAAGAGGGAAATACTACTCCACAGGAGGATTCTACTCTCTACCGCCAGTT
The DNA here is from genome assembly GCA_001517045.1 of Pseudotsuga menziesii. NCBI lineage: Eukaryota > Viridiplantae > Streptophyta > Pinopsida > Pinales > Pinaceae > Pseudotsuga > Pseudotsuga menziesii. The sequence goes on along the minus strand of LPNX010203759.1, from coordinate 237,918 downwards.
GATTGGAAGCCTTCTCTACTTGACACATTCAAGGACTAGAATTTATTATGCCATGAATGTTGTATCAAGGTATATGCATCAGCCTCATGAAATTCATTCGATGGTAGCCAAGAGGATTCTATAGTACGTGCAGGGTACCAGAGCCTATGGCATTCACTATGCTGCTGATTTCAAACTAGACTTGGTAGCATTCATAGATTCAGATTGGGCTGGAGATAGCCTTGATCAGAAGACTACTTCAGGATATGTGTTCATGTTTGGTGGTGGGCCTATTTTTTGGTCAATCAAAAATTTGGCTGCCATTGCACTATCTTCAGCAAAGGCAGAGTATCGGGGAGTGGTCAATGCATGCATACAGGAAGTTTGGCTGCAAGGCATTTTGGAAAAGTTCGACATTGGTAGCACTTCATATAATGTCATTTTTGTGACATTAAAAATTATATCAATATCTCAATAGATCCGTTTTAGAGACAGAAAACCAAACACATCGAGATCCACATGCACTACATCAGAGAACTTGTTCATAACATAACGATTGTTCTGCAATATTGCCCCACGGATGAGCAAATTATAGAAATTTTCACCAAGAACTTCACTGAGAAGAAGTTCACTTACCTCTGTTCATTGTTGGGCTTGAGTTCCATCATGTTGAAGCCAGATTAATTCTTTAGTGTTCAGTTTGAGGGGGGGGTTCTTTCCCACAGGGTTTTCCTCTTTTCCTCACTTAAAATTTTTTGAGCATTTCAGAGTTACTTTTTGTAAAGGGTGATCTATAGCCTTTGTTGTCGGGGCCTTATTTTTTTATTCCTCCACACATCATTATTTGGCTTATTTGGCCTAATTTACCACTTATCCTAAGTTTTTTACTCAAATATGTGACTGCATCATCAACTGGATCTCCTCCTTCAATCAAGGAGCCTAACTGGGTATTCTCCTTTAATAGGGGACCCTAACTGAATCTCCTCCTTTAATATAGTAGAAAATATGGGTTGATCTACCCGAAAAATGCGCCCCAATCAGCTAATTGAAGGTTTTTTCACCTACCTTTTAGTTAAACTAGAGCTACAAAGGTGCCTTCCTCATCAATTAGCCTATTTTTGGTTAATTTCAGTTAACTGGAGTGATTAAATGCACCTCCACCTACTTTTGGTCATTGAGTTCATTGTAGTTCATTTCATCTCATCTAACTGAAGTCAGATATGTTCCATCACCTACTTGTTGGCATGTCATTGAGTTCTATTCAATTAGACTCAATATAAACTGTCTCTAAGTCAGTTAGAGTCAATTAAGTTGGAGTTAAGTGGTTAACTGATGTGCCAAGTAGTGTTTAACTCACAAGTGAGCCACTCTCATGTATTGAACTGGAATGAGCTATTTGGGATTTGAGTTGCATGGCTCTTTATGCCATTGTATTGCATTGTATCACTACTTCTTATTAATGATAAGAAAATATACATCTGAAACTCCTAATTGCACTATTTCATGTCATTTTTTAGTAAAATTGATCTGTGAAATCTATTGTCAGTTTCTGTCTTGTTTCTTAGATTTTTGTAACTCCAATTTTATAATAACCACACTATTAGACAAATCTACTTATCATAGTTATTAGCAATCACATTAATGTAGATTCATATCGACAAACACATCAACATACATTAAATCAATAAGTATTGTGATACTTCACACATCATTCACAAATAAAAGGAAAACGTAGAGATAACATATTCATTCATTGCAGATTCATACCAGAGAACACATATCACATTATGCATAGATGATATATTACACTTAGATTTCAAAGAGCCATTCCCATTTACTTCATAAGATAAAATCTTCGAAACGCCAACACCCAAAATAAACCGCAAAAGACAGAAATCATTTCTCAGTCTATTGATTCTTCGCCAAAAGATACCTAGATAAATTAATTCCCTTGATGATCCTCAAGATTTACAATCCTAACTCTATTTATAGGATCACTAGGTCGTTAAAAAATGGTCCACTTGACCAATCTCTAACTAATTTAACCAAAACATCCTGGTTTTTTGGTTTCTTTCTTCGTTGCGGTTGAATTTTACCTTCGTCGATGTCCTTTCGGTCGATGGAGATATCACACTTGGCGCACTCAAAACCCTTTCCAAAAACTCCCCAACAAAAACTTGTGGCCCATCGTTGAGCCACTTTAGCTGGAAGCCACCGGTGCATTTAGTTTTTCGTTAAAGTCATCATGTTATGTTCTAACTTGTTCGACAGCTTCCTTGACCTTTGCCCTAAGTGTTGCGCGCTCTTCCACTTCCTGCTCTGTCGAATGCTCTTCACTTATCTGTTGCACTTTGTTCAGTTCTTCCTTGGTCTTCGTGATTTCATCCATGACCTTAAGCACCAACTGCTATGTTGTTCCCTGCAGTTCCTCCAAGTGTGTTGTCCTCTGCTAGTGTCTTGTGTGCGCCTTGTTAACGTGTTGCTGCAACTCCTTTAGCTCAGCCCCCTTGGTAACCTGCACAAGTGGGGGCATCATTTTGAGTGATCCCCTCAATGTTGTTAGTTTTTTTTCTACCTATGTGAGTTGCATTTCCAGCTAGTGCAACTGCTCGTATTGTACTAAGTTGCCCCAAAAAAAAATTATTTCCTCTGCAATTGTCTGCTTTGCCTTCTCTAACTCCACAATTTCTATTGTGGTGTGTTATAATGTGCTTCTCCTTCCTGCTAGCTTCTCTGGTGATGTTCTGGGTACCGCTCTAACCTGCAACTCTTCATTTTCCTTTTGTATGTTTGCGACAACTTTTCCTAGTCGCAATATATTTTCCTCTGCAAACATCTTAGGACTAACTTCTAGTACCTCTTCATAGGCCATGGAGACTACCCTCTCCAGTCTCTTCCTATTCTCAAATGCCTTGGTTTTTTCATTTATGATTGCCTCCTTTTCCAGTTTTAGTCATTGCAGTTCCTCTACAATGCTTCTTTCCTGCTGCTTGGTTTGGACTATTGCTTCATGGTCTTTGATCTCTTGGCTTGTCACGATCTAAAGTCTTGTCAAAGTAGACATTGAAAGCAAGTTTAGGCAGAGGCCAATCGAGTGGCGTCCTCGTAGCGTAGCATTAGTATCTTCATCCCCGTGTGGTGATCGCATGCGGTAGGATCTGTATTGGTCGTACTCTTGTGCCAATGTCGACCTCAACCGCCCTTTGCAATGATGCTTCATATGGTATCTTTGTCTCAAGCACTGTATTGGTAAGTGTTTGCAGTAGTTGTGTGACTTGGTGGAAGTATCATGTTGAATGTTGTGTTAATTTTTCATGACTCTCATTGGTCGTCGTCGTGATTGCAGCTAGTACTTTATTTACCTAGTCATCAAAGAGCCTTGTGGTGCTGCTCCCCTCACCCTGCTCAAAGTGATGCTTCATCCACTCTTCTTCCTGTTGTTTCTCTAAATATGACTCATTCAGAGTTGTTGTGGAAGCTTCATTATACGATTTTTATTCTTCCTCTGAGTTCTTTGGGTTGTTATGTTCTTGTGGGACATCTGTTGGTGGTCCATTTCCTGGGTTCGATAGCTCTTTGTCACTTACCGAAACTTTCCATTCTGAAGGCCATTCCTCGATGATGACATCCAACTCTTCATCCATTAAAGTGTACTTTTTCATAAGCCATTATTTCTCTAGATCTACATGTGCTTGAATATGAATGGCATGGAGTCCCATCGCCAATCATGCAATCCTATAGTACTTGTTTGTAGCTTGGTCTGTGAGACGCGTCACCTTAACTGCTTCCTCTCATAGTGCGTCTAAATACAAATAAAAATGTATATTGTTGTTCATTTTTTGCTCCTTATCGTTAAGCTCCCACATTTTTTTATATATTTCGCCTCGACAGATTTTGACAGCGTCAACCTCCATCTCTTGATAATACTTTGGTTCCATCCAACTGACCAACGTGATTAGTATTAGCAGCAAAGAATAAGTGAATGGATTACCAACCTCTTATGCCAATACAACGTCTTCCATTAACTTTTTCAACAATAACATGGACCAATTCATTTATACACCAGTTGCGCTCTGTTCCACGTATTCGATAACCCCCGATGTGCATGGATTCGGGCAATTCTTCTGCACTTTCTTGATTGTCAACGACTTTTTGTGACTTGCACTACCTGATCATTGATGGTATCAATAGACTACGCCCTTTTATCCTTTATCAAGTCATATTTATTCTACAACCTCGCTGCTAGCTTCTTATCGCTATCCTTCCCTCAAATTATTATGACGGGTCGAAACCCGCCTTAGGTAAGTCAATGATTTGAGATATCAAATCGTTTGTAATTGGGAGCTTTGTCCCTAGCCATAGATACCCACTTTGGAAACATGCCAACAATTGTTTGACACACACATTAACTTCTGCATATTGACCAAAATGTGGCATGTGGATGATCGACAACAAACCATATCGTTGTAATCCCAATGCCCATTGTGTGGGTTCTCTGATGATAGAATCTTGGTCTCCTTGTGCTATTTCCTCATAGGTTTCTTTGGTGCATTTCGGCAATGCCAGAATTTCATGGTCATTGTATTGGAGCTTATGTAGTTGCGACACAATATTCATCGTCACATGGACACCTTTGGGCATTGTAGGCATCTTAATGGCATACTCGTTGGTTTTTCCAATCCTTACGATCGGTGCCTCTTCCATTTGTGGTGGTATGTACCTGGGGATTTCTTCTACCATAGGTCCAAATCATTTTCCTCTCATCGCCGTCTCTTCTTTCGTCATTGTCGATGGGCCTACTTCCCCTTCTACAATGGTCCCCCTCTTAGTTCTCATATCCGGAGTAATTGGACAATTAGGGCTTCTCTTATTTTTTATTGACCACCCTGCTATGAACACAATTTCTTGCTACATTTATTCTATGATTGTTGGTCGTGCAATCGAATTTTCTTGTGTGCTTGTACTTGAAATGATCTATGTTGTTGCCTCTCCAACACTTATCTTCATGCCTACACTACTCTTAGCTCTAACTCTTCCTCTCTTAGCTCTAATTCATCCATTCTTAGATCTAATTCTTCCTTTCGACTCATACCATGGGTTGAACCATGCCCCTTTGTTTGATTTTATAGACTTCAAGCCTTTCATGCGAGGGATTCACACCATCATCACTAAATCCTCATTAATTGACCAAATCCTTCGTTGATTCTGCAAATCCCACGCACTCCTTGGTCATTAATTGCAAATATTTCCAACTTGCGATGTTTCCTGTGTGGTGTAACTACTTCATTTATTGTATGATTTGACCAGTTCGCGCCTTGTATGGTATCTACAAGTTTCAACCCTTGTCGCAGTTTAACTTTTCTCATCGCTCTTCCTTCTTTCGACATATTTTCCTTCAGAATTTTTCATTCATCATCATTTTTTTAATTCAACTCATTAGCATTGATGTTTGTGCTTGCCTATCCTGATAAGGCTTTAATGGACTCCCATTTACTAGCTTCGATAGAAACACTTCGTCTAGCTACTGCAATTTTATTGTACCTCGATCAGTAATGAAATGTATGATGTAGGGACCTAGCCAGTGCATCTGGAGCTTACCTGGGTTCTTTGCAAACTTGTTGTCGTAGAGGAGAACCATATCTCCATGCTGAAAGTGCTTCGTCTTGACATGGCGATCATGCCATGCCTTCTATCGATCCTTTTCCACTTGCTGATGAAAGCCTCTGATGAAGCGGTCCTCTTCAAGGCATATTAACTACGTCAGTCTTTCCTCAATTGTTCTTTCGTCACTCATTCCTATTACGACTACTATGCGTATACTACGGATGATATATTCCATCGGCATTACTGCGTCTTTTCCATAAACCAATTTGAATGGTGTATTCCCCATCATTCTTTTACATTTCATTCTGTAGGCCCATAATATTGTGGGTATTTTTATATCCCATTCATCGTGATTCGTATAGCATAACTTAGTAAGTGCATTCTCCAATATCTTGTTGAAGGAATCTACTGCACCATTCTCTTATGGATGATATGGAGTACTCTTCTTGTGTTGTATCTAGAATTCTTTAATCATTGCTCTAATTAACTGGTTGTCGAAGTGAGATCCTTGATCGCTTATCAATATCTTAGGAGATCCAAATCGGGTAACCACATTGTCGAGAAGGAACCTTGCTATTGTCTCAATTATGCAGTCCTTTACTCACGCTGCCTTAGCCCATCTCTTTATATAGTCAGTCATGGTGATGATGTATTTCCCACTTTTTCTTTTCCATGGTGGATTGATGTGTCCCACGAAACCGACTTCCCACTTGTTGAAAGGTTGTATTGTTTGTTACCTGAGGTACTAACGACATCTCATCTCTCTGTGATGGTTTTCCTGCTCTTTGACATGCATCGCAGCTTTTAGCATAATCTGCGACATCTGCATGCACTATCGGCCACCATAATCTAGCTCTAAGGATTTTTCTAGCAGCCACATGTCCTCCATAATGTCCTCCTATAATTCTACCATGTGCCTCTGCCAAAACCCTTTCTTCCTCATGTGGAAGAACATATCGGCGTAGATTCTGGATTAGCCCCATCTTGTATAGTTTTCCTTCAATCAATTGGAAATCAACAGCTTTGACAACTAGTTGCTTCTTCTGAATAGTGATGAACTCTTCAGGGGCTTTTCCTGTTGACAAAAATTGAATAATTTGTTCGTAATGGTCATCGACTATTCTAACTCTAAACAGTTGTGCATCAAGTAAACCATCCTCGATGTTGCTTGGTTCTTCATCTGACTCTATTCTTGATAGGTGATTGGGTCCTGCCTTCAGTCGTCCAGGCTTCACGATAATTTCGAAATCTAATTCTTGAAATAGCAGTAAGCATAGACATATTCCCCCCCCCCCCAACATGTGCTTATTAATCAAGTACTTCAGTGTTGAATGATCCATAAACATTTTGAAATGTCCTCCTATCAGGTAGTGGCAGAATTTTCGCAGTGCATATACCATCGTCAATCCTTCCCTTTCGGTCGTCGTGTAGTTTCTCTCCGCCGTAGAAAACTTTCAACTTGCAAATGCAATTGGGTAGTATATTTATCCTTCTCCCGGTTAAGCCAATATTACTCCTAATGCAACTCACGAAGCATCGACATGGACATGGAACTCCTTTGTCCAATCCAGAAAAACTAAGTTTGGTGTTGAGACCATCTTCTACTTTAATGTATCGAGACTCCTCTAGCACTCGTTGTTCAATTCAAACTTCGCATCCTTCTTCAATTGTTTCTCCATTGGCATGGTAATCGTTGTGTATCCCCTTATAAACTTTTGGTAATACCCTATGTGGCCCAACGATGCTCTTAGTTGTTTCATTGTCATTGGGTCTGGTAGGTCAACAATTACCGCGATCTTGGCGGGATCAACCAACATGCCTTCCTTGCATACAATGTATCCCAATAGAATCCCAAACTGTGTGCAAAATATACATTTATTTAGTTTCAGCAAAATATGATGTTATTGACACCATTCCAACATCAATTGAAGGTTCACAGTATGGTCTTTTACCAACCCGTAGATAGTCCAATCATCCATGTAGATAGCTAGGAATTTATGAATGAAATCTTTGAATGTAGCAACAACTAACCTTGAAAAAATCACAGTGCATTCTTAAGGTCGAACGACATCACAGTCTACTAAAAACATCCTCATTCTGTCACGAAAGTGGCTTTGTGTCAATCCTCCTTCACAATTCTGATCTGATGATATCTTGAAAAGCCATCTATGAATGAATAGATTTCCTGTCCTCCAACTCCTTCCAATAACTCATTAGTAAATGGTGTCAAAAAGGGATCATGAAGACTTGCGTCATTCAATTTTTGAAGATCGACGCATTTTCGGATTTCACCAATCTTCTTGTCCTACACAACCATCAAACTAATCCATCATGGCTCTTCAACTGGTTCGATAATTCCTACATCCAACATCCTTTCTATCTTGACTTTCATGTGCTCTTTGTATCTTGGATTCAACCTGTATGGCCGCTGCTTTACTGGTTTTGCATAAGGTTTTAGAGGAATATTCACTTCTCCCAAGTCCCCTAAAATACCTTTCATTTCAGAAAATTTGGTCGGGAATAAGTCTTGAAACTCATGTAGAATATCAGTGACTTTCCCCATTGATGAATCATCCCAATAATCTCCAATACTAGAAAACTATGGGTCTTCTTCTATCCCAATATTGACCTTTTTTATCTGCAATGGTTGTCTAAATTTATCGGATGGAATTTATGGTGCTTTGATGTCACAGCTTCCTTATAACTCTGGGATGTGGGAAACTCTTGGATTGTCTTCATTATCAGGTTTTTCTGACATGCTGTAGCATTCCATCATCATTTGTGGTGTTAGTGTCATTTGTGATCCCATCGGTAGCTTGGCTGGAGCTATCTCCAATACTTTGTCACAAATTTCCTGTAGCACACTATGGATAAATGGATTTTCATTCGTTAAACTGAAAGTATGACTGAAGTTGACAGTCAGTTCTTCCCACATTTTCATTTCCCTTCACAGCTCTGTGGAGACATACCATCTCCATGGTATTTCATCCAACGTATGGATGAATGGGTGAAGCCATTCTTCTTTCGACCTTAGTTCCCATTTTGTCTGGCTTGTCATCAGATGGTCATTTGGATAATTTATTCCATCATATTTCTTTTCTTGATAGCATTCTTCCTCCCCGAATCGAAATTCCATCAATCGATGACATATCTACCAGTCCTCTATCGTTTCCTTGTGCGTGGCCCACCATCTTACAAGGGTAGCCTTCAATGCTTCCTCTAGTGCCAACAATCATTGTGGTTTGGATACTCTATCTTCGAATTCACTAATGAAAACAACCATGTTAGGTAGTCCTTCATATGTTAGAATATCCAATACTTCTATCTCTACCCATCCCAGTGACTGAGTAACTCATGCACATTTTCTAATTGATACTTCGTGCAATCGATCTTTCCAGTTCTCTATTGCTTCGTTCAAGTCTAAGGATGTTGAGTTGATGCTTCGCCATCCTAACTCTCCATCAGCAGTGGGATTTATATAGTCTTCAGAGATATTATAGGAATTATCCCATCCTTCCATGACTTCATATTTGATTGGTTCAACATATCCCTGCCCTTCAAGGGGATCCAATGGGGCAACGACCCTCGTGTCGTGATTCTCGAATGTCATTATCCTTTTCTTGAAATTGATAAATGGCATGTTTTCCATCTCCCAACCGATTACCAATAGTGTAGGGTATGGGGTGGTGTCATTGACTATTTCAATAACATCGAAGCCCTCATATGTCCTCACTCCTTCCACTTCGACAGATAAACGAACTACTCATCCAATTGGATAAACTTTGGACTAATTTTCCAATCGAATTTGTATGGGGGACCAGACTAGTTGTGGCTTCCCCATCATTTCCAATGTTTTCTTGGTTAGGATATTCACATATGATCCTAAATACAAAACACCTGAATCTACATCGTATTCATTGATTTGCACATTCATCCTCATTTCTCTTCATGTTTTCTTCTTTTGTAGTGAGTTAACTAAGTGATCATGTCATCCTTCCTCCTGTCGATACAAAAGCTTGTTATCTCTACTAATGCATCTTGATATTTTGCTAACGTAAGACGACTTTCTATAAAAAAATTCAAAGTACTGACCTTTCTCTTCGATCTTAGTGAGTTTGTCAAGTCAACACTTGGTGGCATCTCGTAAATAGGTAGCTTACCTGTGTTCTTGTTCAAGGTGTCTTTTTCTTTGAAGAAGGTTTATTTCTTTCTTTATACATTGAATTTGACTTTCTTTTGAGCCGCATGCCATACATTTATCAACGGACCATCATCTTCTATTGTAGCTCCTCCTCTCGTTACTACACCGACATTTATTGGCTGAGTTCTTATTTTCTCCAATATCTTCCCCAAATTTGGTCCAAGATTTTTATTTTGAGTCTGATTTACATTCTGGTTTGGTTGTGGATATGATTTGTTTTTAGCTTTCCATTTCGCAATTAACTGTGGACATTCCTCAAGTATGTGGTCTGCTGCACTACAATAAGTACACTGGGCTACTAGATTCAGACTATCCATATGATAATTTCCCAGTACTCCATAGTTATAGCACATAACTGGTCCACGACCTCAACCCATAGCTCCTTCACAACCAAAGCCTCCATTATGTCCCCCACAAAACACTCCACGGAATCCTCCTTGTTGCTGGTACATTGGTTGGTTATACTATGGATGGTTAAATTAATGTGGTTGTTGTTAATTATATTGTGGCTATGTATACTATGGTTGTGGTTGGTTATACTGCGGTTGCAGCTGGTTATACTATGGTTGCGGCTAGTTATACTATAGTTGTGACTGGTTATACTGTGGTTGTGGCTGGATTTTTTTCACTAGTTGTTGCTCGTCTTCCTTCATAAAGTATGTATCCATAATCCTTTCTTGGAGAAAACCATAAGCTCTACAATCCTTTTCTTCATGACGAATCGATCAACAAAATTTGCATAAGAGATTAGCTGGTTTCGACATAACCTTTTGTAAGTATACACATTCTTCCGACCAATGCCTTCTTGTTTGAAAAGTTTGGAACCAAGGCAGTCGTCTTGACTCAACAAGTTCGGTGCTCCTGACTCTAAGTATTCACGAAATTATAGAAACTGATCCTTATGATGTCCTTTGTATCGACATTGGTTGCACCATACTTCTTCGTGGACTTCTTTCCCCTTCTTAATATCCTACAATTGAATAGTAAGGTTCACCAATTGTGACTGGATTTGGATCATGCCAATCTATGTTTCATCGACTAGTGAAGCCTCCAACTTCATCATGATATCCAGGTATTTCTCCTGAGATGCAATCTTCTGCTGCATCAGTGGAATGTGGATATGGGGTACCAAGGATGTGATGAACCATTATTTGTGTTGTGCATCACTCATTACCGAAACTAACCTTGGCCATTAAATTTTTGAATCGATGATCAAAGTCCCACACCAACTGATTGGAGAATTTCTTTATTTCCTTCAATTCAGTAATATACTACGATTCTGATTTAGGTTTCTTGAACTCCTCAATCAATCCAGTCCTAATTTGTGCTAGGGTATTCTGGGGATGCTCCATCTATACTTGTATTAACTTCATTTACCAGTCCAACGCCCAGCCCCGAAAGGTCGTTGCTAGTTCTCCTTTCTTGATATTTTTGTCTTGTACTTGTTTTACCGTCCACACTACTTCACATAAGAACCAATATTGTTCGGGATCCTCAGTCACATTGCCTTGAAACAAGGGCAATTTTACATCGTCACTCACCATCCTGGGTGTCCTCCTAGTGTCAGTTGGTCCACTACTATTACCGTTGTTCTGACACATGGGATAACCCTATGATGAACTCGTGTTTCTCCCTCCTAAGTTTGGTGTGGTGCACTGAGATATAAGTACGTTGTAGATTTGGGTTGGTCCTTCCTCGGGTTCGGGTGTAGCCTGGTCATTTCCTTCATCACTATAGGGTCGCTTCGTCCCTTCTCGTATTTTTTCGTTCCAGTCACACAAGGACTCTCCTCAGTCCTCCTCCTCTTTTCTTGTCGGAACCTCACCCCACTCCGTAGGTGACCACACTCTTCCACATCTTCCCTCACAGTCTCGTCGTGACTCCCATCCATCCTACCTCGTATCATTTCATAAAACCCATACCTTCGTAGTACCCACAACCTCCACACACCAAGGATTTACTCATCAGAATTCAACTTTAGTATTCCTTTTTCATAGATGACCATCTTAATCCATAGCTATGACGACAATAGAAATATCCCCCTTGGTCCCTTGAAAAATTCTCTTTCAGCGTCACTATAATATTTGACGGTGTCGACAATGAACTCAGTGATGTATCCCTCCAAAATGTTGTCTATCCACACATCGACAACCATTGAAGCTTTGTTGTTTACCTTTTTCAACTACTGGATTAGTTCCTGAGTCCACCGATTGGGACCACCTCCCTGGAAATTCTTCTTCTGGAAGTAAGTTGCACCAACAATTCATACAGTACTATAAAAAATTTAACAAAGAATATTTCATGAATATCAGAGTAGATATATCTTCCCAACCATTCTTCTGTCGTCACTCTCGGGTTCTGGTTCTCTTCTTTTGCAAATTCCTGAGCTTTCTTGTCAAACTAATCATGGATCACTGGATTCGTCAGATGCCACAACATGTCCTCTTTTCCTTCGCACTATGGTCCCGAAAATAAAACCATTTGTTGATACTACTCTATCTACATGGGTTCACTTCAAACTATTTTCAACAACTGCCAACACATATTCCCTAAACATCGGCCCATAAAGTTTTTACCCTTTCCACCAACACCTGCGGAGCAAATGCAGTCTCACCCGAGATGTTTGAGGAAGGGCTACAAGAACCAAGTTTCCGTAGTGAGAAGAGGACTTCACACTATCTTTTACCCAATCACAACATTACCCAGAGACCTGGGCTCATAACCGCACTATTATCTAGATATAATTATTATCGTTATTAGCAATCACAGTATCCTATATTTAGATTGACAAACACATCAACATACATTAAATCAATAAGTACTATGATACTTTACATCATTCATAGATAAAAGGAAAACGTAGATATAGGCATATTCATTCATCTCAGATTCATCCCAGAGAACACATAACTCATATTCAACACATCTCACATTACGCAGAGACAAGATATTACACCCATAGATCAAAGAGCCATTTCCATTTACTTCATAAGATAAAATATTCATAACACCAATACCCAAAATAAATCGTGAAATAAAAAAAATCATTTCTCAGTCTATTGATTCTTCGCCAAAAGATACCAAGATCGATTAATTCTTCCTTGATGATCCTCAAGATTTACAATACTCTATTTATAGGCTCACTAGACTGTTACAAAATGGTTCACTTTACTAATCTCTAACTAATTTAACCATAATATCCTGGTTATTCGGTTTCTTCCTCCATCGTGGTTGACTTTTACCTTCGTCGACCTCCATTCTGTTCGTGGTGGTACCACACTTTGCACACTCCAACCCCTTTCCAACATGCATATACTTGGCATGTTCTATTATCATGTTAAGTTAGGGTAGGTAGGCTAAAATAAGCTCTTGCATGAGCATTTACGTTTCGGTATTGTTTGTCTTATGCCTTCTTTTGTCAAGTATGTAGTAAGCATGTAGTTTTGGATTTTAATTAAGTCATCCCACCACATTTTTTATTTTTAAGCTGGTATGCGATATAGAGATGATAAGTTTCTCATGTACTCTCTCAGAGAGCACTCCCCATATGGATCCAGAACCACCACATAGGAAGGTGAAAATTCTTAAAAGCTTCTAGCCTTTTCCCTTTGTAAGCGTGTATACACATGCATTAGTTTTTGCATTTACTCTAGTTTGACTGTGTAACATTAATCTTTTGTGTGCATAGCACATCTCCCACAATAGGAGAAAGTAAAACCAGTAGTCGTATACTAGACTAAGTAGGGCTTTCTCAATCATGCGATCTCTCCCCCTTAGTCACATATGACACAAGGCCCTCTTGATTTCTCTTTTGACCCCATTCTCCCTTTTTGATGCACTGACACTGGTCTTTTCTTGAGGATTGATCTTTCCCTTCTTCCCATCATTTATCAAATTACCTTCTATCCTACAACCCTTTCTCTAAGGATACCTCTTTAGTTCACCTTGCCCTCCATTGCACCTGCCTTAGTGATCCTACCTTCGGGAAGCCCCCCTTGAGTTGGAGAAGAACTAACCTAAAGCGAGGAAGAGAGAAGTGTGGTGTGCCTAGCGAGGAAGGCTAGTCTTTTCACATTTTTCATCAAGATGGTGTGCCTACTTTTGAACTTTAGCACATGCACGTCAATCTCAGGAGGAAACAGTACTCGTATTCAAATTTATTCAAAATCCTTTATAAATATCCCTTTCCAAATTTTGAAGTAAACTTTGGATCCCTTTTTTAAACAATTTCCCTATGTATACCATGTAATCTTGCAATTTCTTTCATATGAATTTCTGTTATGTTAGCTACCTTATGAGTTGAATTGATTCGAATGAAGTGAACAACCTTTGTCAAATTTTCCACCTTATGAGTTGAATTGATTCAATTGTGTTGTCTTGATGTCTTGGACAATTTGGTGATGAATTAATTGTCATCACATCCTATTTCCATTCGGGTATTGAAAATGGATAAAGTGATCCTGATGGATGTCCATGCTCAAACTTTAATTTTTCACATTTTTTGCATCTTGTTAAATACTCAGCCATGCCTTTATTCATTCCTGGCCAAAAGTACTAACTTCTTACTGTAATGGTCTTTTGATATCTAGGATGTCTTGCATATGGTACCTTGTGTTTCTCATCCGTTACTAGCTTCCTCAATTCAACAGAATTAGGAATGTAAAATCTATGATTATTCATAAGAATCCTATCATTTTCCAACATGTATCCTTTAAATGTCTACTATACATTTTCTTGTTGTGGTCCTTCTTTTACCTAAATATAATGCTAATATGAAATAATAGTTTCAAGAATTTTGGCTTTCAGGTCTAATTTGCACATGTTAATGGTTGTAGCATGCATGGCATGTAATCTACACATTCTATTTCCTTAAATATGTTTGATTTCAATATCAAACTCACGTAGAAATTCCAACCATCTTGTATGCCTTGCATTTAAAGTTTGTTTCTCACATAAATTTGTCATCCCATTGTCATATGTTCTTAATCAAATTTTATGCCCATGAGGTAACGTCTCCACATTTTTAAAGTGTGCACTATAGCGGCCAACTCTAAATCAAGTGTGACAACATTTTTCTCATGTTCCTTCACTTACTAGATCATGACATACCACATGCCTTTTTAATTTTCATTAGTCTACCACCAATTCCTTCTTTGAAGCATATATACATACCACAAAATCTGCATTTGAATCATCATTTTTTAGAATTTGTGCACTCACAAGCAATATGTTTAATTGGTTGAAAATTTATTCACACTTTGGAGTCCATTCAAATTTAACTCCTTTCTTTCGTAATGAAGTAATTGAGTGTGACACTTTTGAGGAGCCTTCTATGAATCTTTAGTAATATCCAATCAGTCCCATAAATGAACTTACCTTTGATACATTCCTGGGTGTATGCCACCCCATGATAGTTTCAACCATATTTGGGTCCACTTCTATCCATTCCTTATATATGATGTGTCTCAAGTATCGAATCTACTTATGGTAAAATGAGCATTCACTTAACTTAGCATAAATTTCTTGCTCTCTTAACACCTAATCTAAAATTCTCTTCATGCTCCTCCACTGAGTTTGAATAAATAATAATTCCATCTAATAATATAATGAAAAACTTATCCAAATATTGTCTAAATATGCCATTCATTAAGCACATAAAAGTAGTTGGTGCATTTGATAATCCAAATTGCATTACTACAAACTCATACTTACCATATCAGGTTTTGAAAGTTGTTTTGTTGAGACCTTCATCACTTTTTCTCACACGATGATAACCTGATCTTAAATCTCTAATGTAGTAAATCCTTGCTCCTTTTAGTTAATCAAACAAGCAATCAATTCTAGACAGGATATTTGTTATTCACAGTGACTTTATTTAATTATCTAAAATCATTACACAACCTTAATGTTCTGTTGGATTTCTTCCCTCTCTCTTCCCCTGGACCCGGGTTCAGTCTCTTCTGCACGGCACAACAAATCCAAAGATATCAGCCCGACGGAGAGGATCTCAGCCGACAGCACCTGCGACACAGATGTCGTCTCACCCGAGATATCTCAGTAACCACATTTTTGGAATTTGTGTGGGAGGGTGTTTTAGTACCTTTTGTTAACACCCAAAAAGTGTTCACTACCTCATCTACCCCACTACATGGCTCATTTTTCCATTTTCCTACCATATTTCCTTTAAAAACCCTGAAAATCCCACTAAAAAGCCCCCAAAAGGCCTAAAATGCCTCCAAAAGGCCATAAAACCATCTAAAAAGCCTCCAAAAGACCTGAAATGCCTCCAAAAGGCCAAAAACCCCCTTTTTTCCTCCAAAAATACCCAAAATTCCTCTAAAATAGCAAAAATCCCCAAAAGGGAAGAAAAAATATAAAATAATGAGGAAAAGGAGGAAAAAACCCTAAACAGCTGCCCTAAACCATATGGTTTCCAAAACCATGGGCCAGCACTCCACCACTAAAAAACTATAAATAGGTGATGGAGACCCCTTATTTCACATCCACAATCATAAGCATCCTTACTCCGCCAAAACAGCTCTGGAAACCCTAGCTCACCCTTGAGCTACTTTCACCATTGAGAGCCCCTTTTGGCCCATTTCCACCATCGGAGAAGGAGAAGGAGTAGGCTGGAGCTTGAAGCAACCGTCTTGGATCACT
This sequence comes from Pseudotsuga menziesii, assembly GCA_001517045.1. Taxonomy (NCBI): domain Eukaryota; kingdom Viridiplantae; phylum Streptophyta; class Pinopsida; order Pinales; family Pinaceae; genus Pseudotsuga; species Pseudotsuga menziesii. Next base: position 221,474 of record LPNX010203759.1, on the reverse strand, counting down.
GCAAAGAGCTTCACCAACCTTCACATCGGAGGTAATATCAATATAAAAACCATTCTTTACATTTTGTTGTTTTGTTTCATGCATATATTTAGAGTAGTTCGTTTTTCTGTTTAACATTTTCATTTACATTTTACTAAACTGCTACTAAGGAGTCACTTCTCCTTAGTAGGTGCTCATTCGCACAAACTAGGGGTAAAACCCTAGCTACAGTTTTGGCAACTCCGCTGGTTTTCTTTTGAATCTCTGTTTTCAGTTTAAAAAATTATTTAGCTTTTTCCTTTCGACTGTCCCTTTCAGCCGCCGTAAACCGCATTTTTTCCCTCTGTAGTCGCATCCCGACCGCGTCTTTCAGGCCTTTACCTGCGACCCGATCGCGGCTATCAAACCGTCTCCGGCGCCCTACCGACAGATTCAAGTCTGTTACCTGTGATCCAACCGCGACTATTCAGCCTGTTTGTTGCGATCTGGACGCGCCTGTCGGCGATTTTCCTGCGTCCCGACCGCGACTTTCCACCCATTTGCTGCGACCCGAACGCAGATTTCAACCCCCTCGCTGCGACCCGACCGCGACTTTCATCCCCTTCCCTACGATCAGACCGCCTTTGTCGGCCAGAAAGCCGCGACCTGTCCGCGCCTGTTTCTTTCAAACCCGCGGTCCGACCGCTCGCTTTTGCCTCAAACCCGTAGTCTGCTTTCTACATATTTTACTATTTTTGAACCTAGCCCCTTTGCTACAATATTTTCTACATCTGCACAGCCATCTGTTCCACCTGCAGCCCTACTTCCTTACAGCCTTTTCAGCAACATAATTTCTGTTCCATTTTACAGAATCTGTTTGAAATTTCAACATTTTAATTCAGAAAATTTTGCATGTTAAAGTTGTGGATTCAATATTATTGATTAGAAGGTTGCCCCTTTGTGTGGCACTTCTATTTCGGGTTCATCACCTCACAAGCACTCACTCTGTCACCTAATTCAAGTGAGACTTAAAAAACTACTTAACTCAACCAACATTCTAACCCCACTTGGGGAACACAAAAGAATCTTTGTAGTTAGGTAGGATCGGGGGGATAGGCTTCCAATAACACCCCTCGATTACTTACACTTGAGACATAGCTGTTGTCCAATTAGGGAACCAAAATCCCCTAGTACTTTTTGGCACGGTCACAACCAGTTTACCAGAGGGCCTCTCCCTTAGGAGGGTTGAAGTCGCGAGATTGGTTCCAGAGGCCGAAGTGGAATACCGCACTCCATTCAGTAACTGAAGGGCTACCTCTCGCACTTCTCAAGATATCCCTGTATAGGGGTATTGCGGTAAAAGGACCAAACAGCAGATTCACCTTTCTGGACATGTCATGAACAGGGTATCTTAGTTGCCATTCTTCTAGGATTGACTTCCCGGTGTCCCTCCCGGTAGGGGGATATCTTAGCCACGTGGCTTTCCTATTCATATTGTCTGACTTGGATTTCATCACTTTGCAGAGGATATGTCTAGTTGAGTCAGAATACTTTTAGTTAGGTGTTTGCATGCTCCCTTACCTCCTTTTGGTCTAGTGAGTCCACCCTTTTTTATTTTTAGGAAACCTGCTGCTTGTTGGTATTCTGACCATTTCTGTTGACACTCCACCTATTGTAGCACAGCTGTTACATTGGGTGTTTTGAGTTGGTTGTTGGCCTGAGTGCCCTATTTTTCGAGCTCTCCTTCTGCACACTCGGTTGCATTAGGATTTTTGAGCTGTTTTTTACCCACCTCAACCCACAGAGATTTGACACCATCTGTCACCATTGAGTCTCCGAGACATTCTCGGTGCCTCAAGGGCGAACCCCCACAGCACGGTTCACTTGACACCACCCGTCATCGACACAGATCATCTTCACTTGATACCACTTATCATAGATCTCGAGCCTTGTCACTTCACTCCAATCGTCAGCGGCATCGGACTCCGTCACCAGATAGTGACGCCCCTTATTTTACCTCTGATTATGAGCCAGAGTCTGAGAACCCCATTTACACTACCCCTACCAGCCCCATGGCTGGCGTGACTTCCACTCCCGTCTTGGTAGAGATCGTTGGTGGCACATCCACCACTACACCAGTTACCACACCTGCCTTGGGAATGCCCTCCATGGGGCTCCCATCTACCGTTCCCCTCACGGCACCTATTCCCGCAGCAAGAATACCTATTCCCACTCCACCACTAGCTCACACTACCCATGGTGGTGCAAGACCGTCCTATACCACCTTAGTTCCCCCACTTGGGGGCAACCTCGCTAACACTACCCCTCCACTTGGGGGCATTGGCCCCAACTTGGCCCAACCCACTACCGTGTCACATCCTTCTTCTAGTTTGCCATTCATGGCTAGACTCAACCTGCCTGACCTAGCCAGATTGACCAACGACCCTATCCGACACGACCCTGCGTGGCCTCACATGCCCACCAAGCTCCCCTCTGACATCCGTAAGTTCGATGGCAAGGCAGGTGAAGACCCACAAAACCACATTATGTCTTTCCATCTATGGTGTTCCTCCAACTCCATAGTGGACGACTCTATCCGCCTCCGTCTATTACAGCGCACCTTCACTGGATCTGCAGCCAAGTGGTATATCGAGCAACCCCGTGGAACCCATGCCACCTTCGCTTCCCTTGCCTCGACTTTCCTGCAGTTCTTCCAGTTACCTGTCCGCTATGACGCAGGCGTTGAGATCCTCCTATCATGCAGACAAAGCACGGCTACCCACATCACGGACCACATTCATGAGTGGCGTCGACGCCGTAGCTTATGCAAAATCAAATTAGATGACCGGATCTTCCTAGATTGGTTCCTCAAATCCCTTCTTGCTGTCATCGCTAAGGATGTGGCATCTGAAAGATCCCAGTCTGAAGAAGAGGCCATCCTCAAAGCCCAACAATTCGACCTCATTTACACCCAGTCGGGTTATCTCTATACCATCATACTTGACGCCCCTCGTGGCGATTCCTCCCAGCACGATGCGCCGGGGGCATCCCACGCTGCCGACGGTATCATTGGCCGTGTCTCTTCGCATCCTCAACCATTTTTCGTAGCACGTCCTACCCCTGGCCCTGACCTTTCGCGGGCTACCTCACAGCATGGAGCCACCAACTCATATGCTCCCATACAACATCACCACCATTCCCATGGACCCTCATGTCCACCTCAGTGTTTCGGTCACGTGACTCCCGCTTACACCCCCCCGGTCGCACCTAAGCCCTACTACCACCAGCAGGTTGCACCAGCTCTTGCGCCTTCACAAGCTCAACCCGGTTATTACCCGCCACAGCCAGCCCCTGCGGCAAACCACAACCCGTTCCGCATCCCTATCAGTAACCCCCTCAAGTTGCTACCCCTGCGCAGCCTCCACCTACATATCATCCACCGCAACCTGCTCCAGCACCTGCACAACCTCAGAATCCACCTACTGCCCAAGGGCAAGTTTACGCTCAACAAAACCTGCAGCAAAACCAGAACAACCAACGCAACCAGGGCCAACAAAACCGCGGTAGGGGCCGAAATCGTGGGAACAACCAACCTACAAACCAAGCTGGTCAACCCCCTAATCCCCCTGATAATAATAATGCGGCCCTTGCT
>LPNX010203759.1:36994-216225 GCA_001517045.1 Pseudotsuga menziesii | reverse complement strand
TCCCCCCAAGGTCGACTGGTTCAAGGACCCTATTCCTGCTCCCAACGCCTTCGAAGAGGGTAACATGGCCAACATCTCACCTGTCATCCAAATTGATATTGCTGCCCCAGGAAGCACCCCTGAACTCATCACTTTAGGAGCCTCTTGCAGTGAACAAGAGCTTGAGGAATACAAAAAACTCTTCAGAGAATTCCGTGATGTCTTTGCCTGGTCCTATACTGAAATGCCCGGTCTTGACCCTGCCATTATAGAGCACCACATTGACACATGGCCTGACATACCCCCCTTTCATCAGAAACAGCGTCCCATTCATCCCTCAAAACTCCCAGCTGTCAAAGCAGAGATTGGGAAACTCCGCACGGCAGGATTCATTTATCCCATTGCCTATACCACCTGGGTTTCAAACCCGGTTCCCGTTAACAAAAAACAAGGCACCATTAGAGTATGCACTGACTTCCGAGATTTAAACCGCGCTTGTCCCAAAGACAATTTCCCCATGCCATTTATTGACCAGCTCATCGATGCGTGTGCGGGGCATGAAGTCCTCTCGTTCATGGACGGTTTTTCCGGATACAATCAGATCCAAATTCGAAAGGAAGACCAGTACAAAACTGCCTTTACTACCCCATGGGGCACCTTCGCCTATCGTGTCATGCCTTTTGGCCTAAAAAATGATGGGGCCACATTCCAGCGGGCCATGACCTATTGCTTTCATGATTTGGTCCATATCCTGCTCGTCTACCTTGATGACCTTACAGCTCGTTCCCGGAAACGATCAGACCACCTTAATGACCTTCGGCAAGTTTTTCTGCGTTGTCGCAAATATCAGATCCACTTGAACCCACACAAGTGTGTCTTTTGTGTTTCGGCAGGCTGATTGTTGGGTTTCATTGTTTCCCAGAAAGGAATTACTGTTGATCCCCTGAAAGTCCAAGCCATCTTAGACCTTCCCTCTCCTCGCACGCTACGGCAACTCCAAAGCTTGCAAGGGCGATCCAATTTCCTTCGACGCTTCGTTCCTGATTACGCCACAACCGTTCACGGTTTCTTGCGCCTGCTCCGTACCCACATCCCCTTTGTCTGGGACGAGCAAGCAAAAGCTGCATTCGAAGCCCTCAAGAAAGCTCTCACACAAGCCCCCTTGATCTCCCCTCTGGATTTTTCTTAGGATTTCATTCTCTACGTCTCAGCTTCCGAGCATGCTATGTCCGGAGTCTTGGTTCAAGAAGACACCTCACACCAAGAGCATGTCATTTACTACGTCAGCCAGACCTTGTCCGGCCCACCCCTACGTTACCCATATGAGGAGAGACTAGCCCTAGCAGTGGTCTTTTCCGTCCAAAAATTGTGACACTACATTTTACTTAGTCATACCACAGTCGTCGCCGACTCCAACCCCATGGTATATCTCCTAAACAGGCGGCTCCTACAAGGTCGTGTGGCTAAATGGGTCATTATCCTCCAAGAATATGACCTCACATTCCGAACACCTAAGAGCACTAAAGCCCTTGCGCTTGCCCATCTCATCACTGATCTCCCTTCCTTTCTCCCGGCCCCACCCATCTCCGATGAGTTACCTGACAATCACTTGTTCACTATCTCGTCTGATGACCCATGGTACGGTGATATCTTGTTATACTTACGCACGCAGAAGTTCCAACCCACAGTCACTCGTAATGGACGTCGTTGTATCCGTCACCGGGCCTCTCGCTACCTCCTCTTAAGAGATGTCCTTTACTGGCGAGGGGTCGACACAATTCTTCATCGTTGCCTTACACATGAGGAAGCTGAGCACGTCCTTAATGATTGTCATAGCGGTGCCTGCGGCGGCCATTTCTCAGGGATGGCCACTGCCCAAAAGGTCATTCGCGCCGGATACTTCTGGCCCACACTTTTCACCGACTGCATCACTGCGGTCAAGCATTGCCATAACTGCCAACTTTTTTCCCCTAAGGCCCGGACACCACCTGCTCCTTTACACCCATTCGTCACTGTCGGTCCCTTTTGTAAGTGGGCCATCGACTTCATGGAGTTTCAACCCCCATCTGCGAATGGCCATAAGTATATCATTGTCGCCGTCGATTACTTCACCAAATGGGCGGAAGCCATGCCCACCTTCAACTGTACCGCTGACACTGCTGCTCGTTTCTTTTTTAACCATGTTATCACTCGGTTCGAGGTCCCTAAATAGTTGGTCTCAGACCATGGATCACACTTTAAAGATTCCATGTGGCGTGAGTTATCCACCCTCCTCAAGTTTGAACACCAATTTTCCTCTGCTTACTACCCTCAAGGGAACGGTCAAGTAGAAGCTGTTAACAAAATCCTAAAAACCATACTCCAACGCACTGTTGACGGGCATAAGTCCAATTGGCACCATATGCTTTTCCCTGCCTTATGGGCTTACCGTACCTCCACCAAGACCGCCACTGGTTTTACCCCGTTTCATCTCGTTCACGGTGTAGAGTTTGTCCTCCCCATCGAGTGTCAGATACCCGCCTTGCATATCGCCGTTGAGCTCCTCCCCGATACCTCCCCCCTTGAGCAACGTTTGCTATCCCTCGAACAAGCAGATGAAGATCATCGTGCCACTCTCCAGAACATCGAAGCGGCCAAAAACCGCTCCAAAGCAGGTTATGACAAACATGTCCACCCTCGAACTTTCCACGAAGGGGACCTCGTCCTCGCCTATGACCAAGCCCACGACAAAACCGGTAAAGGAAAGTTTGAATCCATGTGGCAAGGCCCTTACATTGTGCAGACTTGCCTCGGCAATGGGGCATACATTTTAGCCGATTCTGAAGGCCACCCTTTACGCAATCCCCATAATGGGTTGTATCTTAAACGCTTTTACCCATAACTGAAACCGCAACCTCATTGGTCCGCATTGTATAGTTTGCTCTCTTTTTTGTTTTTCACCTTCTTTACCATAATCTTACATTCATCATTTTTTGCATGCCCACAGATGGACCATCTTCCACCTCGCTACACTGGCTTTGCTGATGGGGCGAGCCGCTGGTCTCCCAACCTGGCTTCTGTAGCATGGGTCTTATATTCCCCTTCCAATGAACTGATTCACCTTGACGGAATATGTATAGGCGCTGCTACCAATAACCAGGCGGAGTATGATGCTGTGACCGGTCTCCTGACTGCTGCCCTCCAGATGGGCATATGTCACCTTCATGTGTTTCTGGACTCCCAACTACTTGTCTCCCAGCTCAACAACTGCTACCAGGTGCGTGATCCTTGCCTATTTAGAAAATTCCTGCGTACAAAACAACTCAGCCGACAGTTTGAATCCATCACATTCACACATGTCCCAAGAGCTTACAATAGTGTCGCAGATCAAATGGCCAATAACATCCTAGATTGGCATATCAATCACACCATGTAACACCCCCATCCTGCATAGCATCTCATCAAAATATATAAAAACCCAAAAAGATTGCATTGCATCAACATTTGCATCCATATACATAAAACCATAAAACCACATTTGTATCCATAGGGGCATCCACGTGCCTAATCATACATATGTCGCATCACATAACATACACAAGGGACATCCATGTGCCCACCATCCTAAGAATACTTGCATACACGTGCAATACAAACATATAACACATCATAAAGCGCATCCATGTGCATACCACTAAGACAACATCACAAAAAGGTGCATCCATGTGCATATATATATATACATCAACAAGAAAATACATGTCATGGTGCTATACATGCCCTGAGTACCCCTGTACTCAGCTATACAAAAAATGCATGTACATCCCTACAGCTCGTAAAATACACGCCATAGCTACAAAACTCGGGGGGAGTCCCCTGCACTCCCTAATGAGAGTCGTACCCCGTGTCACTACTGGTATCCACTGCCTCTGAATCCTCCCCTCGCTCCTCCTCCAGCAAATCCTCATCCCGTCTGGGCTCCGGTGCCCGTGCCCTATCCACTAAGATAGCCACCCGGATTGCAATAGATCTGAAGTCGCGGGGTGCCCTCATGCAATCCTGAATCACGTTCGGATCGATGTCCTGCCACCCCTCGTCAGTCACCCCCACCAGCAATCGGTCTAGTAGCGCCCGTACAGACTCTAGTGTCCCCTCGGCATCCCGGCAACGCACCTCCCCCCACCCAGGCAGAGCTGGAACGGCCACAATCCCCCTCCGTGCCACATGCCCTGGTGGCGGCCTCAGGCCCACATCTGCAGATCACCCATTTGTCAGTAAAAATATATCAATCAACTATCATATATAAAACTTGACAATGCAATCAAACCATACGTACCATCTGGTCCCCACGCCTGTCCAGGCGGCCGTGGTGCCTCTGGATCTCCTATGTAATCCATATCTCTATATGGATAATCATCCAGTGTCAATGGTATTTGGAGCCAGTGCAGGTACAACTCCTATGTAAAGTACCTCCCAACATCGCCACCTCCACGGTGGCGCATCATCTCGCCCCACCGCACCATCCGCGGCTCCCTCAAGCCTCCTGCTCTGATCGGCACCCTCGGCCGCAGTGTAGGTACCCTCTCCATAAAAAACGCGCATAAAAAGGAACCATAGCAAAACCCCTTGCCAGATTCCTTCGCTGCTGTCAGCTGCCGCTGCACGCAAGTCAGGAACATCTGGCCCAACACATAATAAACACCGGCCAGTACGCGCTCCACTAGCTGCATCTGACCCCCAGACACCTTCTCCGGTGACTGGGATCCCAAGACACGCACCACGCATGCTGCCATGGCCCGCACTGCTGGCTCCTGTAGATCTCTCACCAGAAGTGCATTTCTATACACCCGAGCCTCTGGACCATAGAACCGCTCCAGCATGTCATCCATATCTATGTCCGCGGATACCCGCGGCTGTGTGTCTGCCACCCTACCCAGGCAGGGCAACCCCGTCAGGAAATATACATCAGTCAGGGTGAGGTCCACCCTCTCACCCTGCACTCGGAAAGCCTGTATGTCTGGCTCCCAGAAACCAACCAGTCGGTTCAGCAGCAATGCTGCTGACCACATCATAGGTACCTGGGCGAACTTCAACAGTCCGAATAGCCCTAGCATCAATCGTACCCGATGGTCCTCTCGGACGATGGCCATAATCTCATCTAGTATCTCCCGCTCTCTCCATAGCACCTGCGGCATCCTGTCAATCACACAAAGTAGACTCATCAGACTCATGTCAAACAAATAGTAATCACCCTTCCCCCAACCAAAAACCCGAATAGCTCAGTCCAAAACCACGGCTTTAGGATTCCCTGCCGTGGTTTCTGACCGCGGCTGTTAGGCCTACAGTCGCGGTTTCTAACCATGGCTATCAGGCCTAAACCCGCGGTTTCCGACCGTGGCTGTCAGGCCTACAGTCGCGGTCCCTAATCGCGGCTATCGAGCCTAAACCTGCGGTCCTTGACCGCGGTTTCGACCCGCAGTCCACCCCACGTGGACCGTACAAAGAATACCCTAGGACCCACTACCCCCCCCGAACCCAACGACAATGCAGATATGAGTTTGACGGAATACGTGTATCTCCCGGATCTGAAATCAGCCGGTTGGATCGTCCAGAAATGCCACCTCAGCTCTGGTCCACTCCGATCACTAGTCAAAGTCAAATAGTACCAATGACACTTGTCATGTTGGGCCCACTTACTATTTATAGTCCATTGACTTTTTTCTTGTTTTGGCCATTCTGAATCCGTACGGAGTCCATTTTCTGAACCGTTTCCACCATTGAAATTAGCACGACGATACTGCCACGATGGTCACCTCGTTGCATTATTTTTTCTACGTCATTTTTCGCCCATTTTTTAGACACCGCTAGTCGCCCCGGTTTACGCACCACTTCGGCCGTTCTCCGTTTTTCACACTTTTTATATTACCGGATTCATTTTTCCAAGCTCGTGATGACGCTTGAGATCATTTCTCGCTCTCACTTGGTACAATTTCAACATTGTGTCCCGACACCTTGCTACCTCGATTTGCGCGCCACATCGGCCGCCATCAGATTGTTCCACACTTTTTACATGAGCCATCCACTCCTGTCATACTGCAAATGTTTCATTATTTTGCCACCATTCAGTCACCCCGCAAGGAGGCCCACCAGTGTTCCCCCCTACCCTCGTTCCTGGCCATCATAAATGTTCCTTGATTGAACACTTCCTCCTTTCCTGGCCATTCCATGACTTCAGAGTCTTCTTATTGCTTTCAGACTCCTTAAAATTGAAAGCAACCACGAGCATGAACTGTCCTGGGCTCGTAAAATCCACACGGCAGTACCATTCCACTACTTCAGAGTCTTCTTATTGCTTTCAGACTCCCTAAAATTGAAAGCAACCACAAGCATGAACTGTCCTGGGCTCGTTAAATCCACATGACAGTACCATTCCACCACCTCAGAGTCTTCTTAGTTGCTTTCAAACTCCTTAAAATTGAAAGCAACCACGAGCATGAACTGTCCTGGGCTCGTAAAATCTGCACGACAGTACCATTCTATCACTTCAAAGTCTTCTTATTTCTTTTAGACTCCTTAAAATTAAAAGCAACCACGAGCATGAACTGTCCTGGGCTCGAAAAATCCACACGACAGTACCATTTCCTTCCTTTCGAGTCTTCTTATTGCTTTCAGACTCCTTAAAATTGAAAGCAACCACGAGCATGAACTGTCCTGGGTTCGTATAAATCCACACGATAGTACCATTTTATATACACACTTCTTCTCGTTCCCTAACCCATGAAGAAGTCCCCCCGTGCCTCTTGGCGCTATGATCGATCCTCTCGGCAGCACCCCCAATTAGGTCGCCTTTGTTCAGAGTATTCTGCAGTTTCCTGCCATTTTACCACAGCTTGAGTATCCCTCAGCCCAGTCACCCTCCCAGATCCAATATAGCTATGATCCCCTTACCACCAGTTAGTTTCAGATGCTGCCCGATCCTCCCCGCCCTCATACTCTGAACAAAGGAAGTTTGAGTCCCCCACTCTACTTGCCCAGTTATTCCCCCCAGTTTATCCATCCTGTCATCAGTACTATCACATTTCGGTTTTCCACCTCGCGCTCCTGTCAAGGAAACATCATTGCCTTGATAGTTGCAGGTCTCCCTCTATCGACGACAGCCCCTCTATTCCAGAGGATAGACCCAGAGGCCCCTGTGCCTTGGACCCCTCACCATCTGTGGTGGGTGCCTACGGACCATTTTGGGAGGAGTCATCATTGCCTCTCCGAATGGTTGTTTCTCACATGCTCGACTTCGGCACCTTGATCCCATCGTTGAGAATCGCGCAGGATTTAGATCCCTTCCATTATTTGTCGAAGACCCCGGATTTCCCCCAACTCTAGCACATTGGTGAGTCACTTCGGAACGCCCAGTTCTATGTTCCCGTGGATGTTCGGGCTGCGTTGGCGATTGTATTCGAAAGCCATCCAGTTCCATGCTTCCTTGAGTACCCAGTTCAATTCCAGTTCAGTGTACCATTGCGAGTATGACCCTTGTCATTGCAGCTCATCAGTTCCTTTGGTACCATATTCAGTAGCACTGCTGTCATTCCAGTGCATCATTTTTTCAGCTCAGATATGGTCAGCCCAGTAGTATGTCCCAGATTTGTGTCCCTTCTGGACCCTTATGATATACACAGTGGTTGTTTATGTATCCTACAGGTCCCCCTTTTCAGGGCCTCACAGTTATTTTTATATATCTTGATACGAGCATGGGTATGCCCGCCTCGTCCATATATTGAGATTCTTCCTCATTCAGTATTTGAGGCCATGTATATGTCAGGTCCCCATATTTTGGACCCCATTGTTATTTTTATGGTATATCCTGATACGAGCATGGGAATGCCCGCCTCGTCCATATGATTAGATGATTCCTCATCCATTATTGAGGTTATGTACTTTTAGTTCTTGCAGTTGGTTCGGGTCGTTGTTCCGGGCTTCAGTTTGTTTCTTCTCTTCTCCACACCCCAAGCAAACCATATATGACTTATGATGTCCATCGGCCATACGATGAGCTCCTGCCCTCGCACATCAAGGGGCAATCTGTTAACACCCAAAAAGTGTTCACTACCTCATCTACCCCACTACATGGCTCATTTGTCCATTTTCCTACCATATTTCCCTTAAAAACCCTGAAAATCCCACTAAAAAGCCCCCAAAAGGCCTAAAATGCCTCCAAAAGGCCATAAAACCATCTAAGAAGCCTCCAAAAGGCCTAAAATGCCTCCAAAAGGCCAAAAAACCCCTTTTTTCCTCCAAAAATATCCAAAATTCCTCTAAAATAGCAAAAATCCCCAAAAGGGAAGAAAAAATATAAAATAATGAGGAAAAGGAGGAAAAAACCCTAAACAGCTGCCCTAAACCATATGGTTTCCAAAACCGTGGGCCAGTACTCCACCACTAAAAAACTATAAATAGGTGATGGAGACCCCTTATTTCACATCCACAATCATAAGCATCCTTACTCTTCCAAAACAGCTCTGGAAACCCTAGCTCACCCTTGAGCTACTTTCACCATTGAGAGCCCCTTTTGGCCCATTTCCACCATCGGAGAAGGAGAAAAAGCAGGCTGGAGCTTGGAGCAACCGTCTTGGATCACTGCAAAGAGCTTCACCAACCTTGACATCGGAGGTAATATCAATATAAAAACCATTCTTTACATTTTGTTGTTTTGTTTCATGCATATATTTAGAGTAGTTCGTTTTTCCGTTTAACATTTTCATTTACATTTTACTAAACTGCTACTAAGGAGTCACTTCTCCTTAGTAGGTGCTCATTCGCACAAACTAGGGGTAAAACCCTAGCTACACCTTTGGTTTGTGCCAAGGTTTCCAACGAAGACCAAGAAATTGGGTTACTTGTATGCACAGTATTTCAATACCAATCTATGATCCAACCCTTCTTTATGAGACTTAAGTGAACTAACAATGAATAGGAATCATAAGCATATTCATTAATATAATGTGTTAGTCATACATTTATCCAATTGCAACACAATAATCAACTAGTCATTCAACATATCATTTACACATATAACTAAGCTACTGAACATTCACACATATACACAACATATAACATGGAAATCCATCTAGGCAAAAACCACAACGTGCTCTTCATTTGGCATGAGGAAATGGATGCACATTTTGTTTGCGCACAAAGCTGCAGACTCTATTAAATATATTCTCTTCTATATTTACAAATTTTTCCTCCCTCTCATTATGTAAATTAATCCCACGTTGTATTACACTCACAAAATTACTAGTCAAACATGAAAAAATCAACAAAAAGGAGACTGAATATTGGGCATAACACAATCCTGTATTGAATAAGTGTACATCAGCCAAACTCATCAATTAATAGGCTGTCCAAATATATAATTACATCATATTTTGAAAGCATAAGGATGATATTCAAATTGGACAAAAAGAAGGCTTACTAAACTAGTCAAAATCCCCCATAGGTGCATAAATCACTTTCCTAATCTGTCAATATGCTCGTCAATTGGCTGAGTGAGTTGTACCAACTGATAAGTGATGGAAAGAGATCTGATCCATGCTTTTGGATGGATAAAAAGGAGGATTATTAAGGGAAAAAACAATATAGTCACTCCTAGACTAGCTTTTCCCTTTTGCCTTAAAACTGCTAAAAGCAAGGCAGCTTTCAAAAAAAGCAGAACTTTGCTTTTTCTATTTTGGAATTACTACATATTTTTCAAAATACCCAAGATGTTTCTAAAGCACTCCTTAATCCAATTTTATCATTTGTTGACTTCTAGGTGCAAGTGGATGCCAACTAGCATAGTAAGGAATCTAGGAATAAGACAAAAATGATTAATTAACGTCAAATATGGGTAACTATGGTTTTTATTAGTCTAACACCCCCACTTAAGCCTAAATTTATGTGAAAATATCAGAAAAATATAGGGCCTAGCAGCAAGTCTTAGTCACCCTTTACATACTACTTGTCCATACAACCAAGGAAAGAGACAAAAACCCAGTGGGAAAATCCTCCCTTAAACATGGACATGAACAAAAATTTTGGAAATCTTGTTATCAATCATTCTTCACCACATAATCAGTAATCCCCAGTGGTTATTTGATATTATTGAAGTTCTTCTCACAAAACACCTTGGTGAAGATGTCTGCTACTTGCTTTGAAGATGCGCGGTAGTAGAGCATTGGTACCATCATGCACAAGCTCCCTGATATAGTGCATATGGATCTCAATGTGCTTGTTTTGTTGAACTAGATCAGTGGAGATTTGAATGGTTCTTTGATTATCACAATAGATGACAGTGGAAGTCTCTTATTTGATCCAACATTCTCCAAGTATCCCCTGCAACCACAAACATTGAGTAGTTGCATTCACAACTCCTCTATACTCTGCCTCTGTAGATGAGAGTGTTATGGAACTTTGCTTCTTACTTGACCCATTGATTGGTCCATCTACAAGCATGAACACAAATCCTGAAGGAGACTTTCAATTTTTGTTGTCACCTGCCCAATCACTGTCAGTAAATCCAACTAGCTCTAAGTCAGATTTTGCTACATAGAAAATACCATGAGTTCTTGCTCCTTGAACAAAGTTTATGATCCTCTTGGTTTCCCTCCAATGGATATCATGAGGCTGATCCATGTGTCTGGAAGCCACACTAACTGAATAAGATATGTCAGGTCAAGTATGTGTAAGATAAAGCAAACACCCAATCAACTGCCTATACAGTGTGTTATTTACCAATGGAGAAGAACCTGCTTCTTCAAGCTTAACTACAGAAAGGAATGGAATCTTGCTTGTCTTGCAATCCTTCATGTTGAACTTGTTGAGAATATCTGAAGCATACTTGGACTGATGAAATTTTATTCCATGTTGGGATTGAGAAATTTTGAGACCCGAGAATTGGCTCAACAATCCCAAATCTATCATGGAAAAGGCATGGTTCATTGCATCCTTCAAGGAGGAAATCTATTTATTTGAACTTCCTGTTATCAATAGGTCATACACATACAAAACAATAATCATTAAAGAACCATGTCTCAAATTCAAATATGCATTTGGATCAGACTTGCATCGAACAAAATCTTGTGAGAACAGAAAGCCATCAATCTTGGCATACCAATCATGGGGGGGTTGCTTTATCCCATACAATGATTTATTTAACATGCACACTAAATATGTATTAGACACAAAACCTTCAGGTTTCTAAATATAAATATCTTCATTCAGGTCTCCATGTAGAAATGCAAACTTCACATCCATGTGATGCACCTCCCATTGCCTTGAAGCTGCAATGGCCAAAGCTATCCTTATGGAGTCCATCTTTGCCACTTGTGCAAAGGTATCATTGTAATAAGTACCCTAAACTTGTGAGTAGCCCTTAGCTACCAATATTTCCTTATATTTCAAAGTTGAACCATTAGCATCAAATTTCGTTTTATAAACCCACTTACACTTTACTAGCTTTCTCCCTGGGGGGGGATCAACTAGTCCCCATGAGTCATTCTTTTGGAGAGAGATGTATTCTTCCTTCATGGATGTTTTCCACCTTGGATAATCTGATGCATATTCATATGTCCAACTATCAGATTCAACCATCAAATAGAACTTCTCAGCAAAGAGTGGATATATCACACAAAGGGAACTCTCAAATTGAGATCTAGTCCTCCTAGTGTCACTAGGATTCCCAACTAGTTCTCCAACTGCATGAATGGTCCTTGCTGCCTATTTTGGTCTTGTAGGAATATTAGGATATGTAATTAAATCATCATTATCTAACATATCAGAATCAAGAAACTTATTAGTCTCTTCACTTACAATCAGTGGTTGTGGTGATGAAGAGGACTCTCCAACTTCTATTGCTGCTAAAGGCTCTTCTTCAAATTGAACACTCATTTCAATGAAATTTTTTTGAGTTCTCAAGTTGATAATATTGTACCCTTTTTAATATTCATAATACCCAACAAATATGCACTCTTGGCTTTGTGGTTCCAAAGCCTTCCTCTTTTCAGTTGGAATTTTAGCCCAAGCCTTTGAGCCAAAAATCCTGAAATGGGTCACATCTAGCTTGTTCCCACTCCAAGATTCGAAAGGAGTGATCAAGTTGCTTGTGTGGAACCCTATTCTGGATAGATTATGCACACTTTCTAGCTTCATCCCAAAACATTGGTGGCAAAGTTTTAGACTCCATCATGAAAGTTGCCATCTCCTTGAGTGATCTATTCTTCCTCTCAGCAACACCATTTTGTTGAGGTGTGTAGGGAATAGAATGTTGAATTTGGATACTTGCATATTCACAATAATGGATGAACTCATAGTTGACATACTCACCACCATTATCGTATCTGAGGATCTTGAGTTTCCTCCCATACTAGTTCTCAACCAAGGCTCGAAAGACCTTAAAGAGGTCAAAAACTTCATACTTATGCTTTAGGAAGTAGACCCAACAATACCTGGAAAATTCATCTATGAGGGTTAGTTCATATTTGGCTTGACTCACGTACATATGAGAGAATGGACCAGCATTTTCACTATGGATTAACTCAAGGGGTGCAGAGGTTCTCTCATGAGTAGCTCTCTCATACTTGTTCTCTAGGTGGTTTCCCAAGGATGCAACCTTGGCAGACTCCCTTAGAAAACTTAATGTTTGGTAACCCTATGACCATGACGTTGTCACTCAAATATGAAATATACTTGTATTTAATATTTCCAAATCTCTCATGCCAAATCTTGCTTGCTTCATTAGCATGAGTGAGAAGAGATGAGGGGTTTGAGAAAGGTGGGAAATGGAAAACTTATATACCCTTGAAATGTGATCCACAACACCTTTTGCTATGCCTTTACCATTCAAAATTTCTATGATTTCAACTTCATTGGGAGAAAATATGAATTTATTAGGAGACCCAGTGTGGGTCATCTGATACACTGACAATAGGTTAGAAACAAGGCTTGGGATATACAATACATGATTGAAAGAACCATGGTTAAGATCAATCCTACCGTTCCCCATACTATCAGTAATAGAGTCATCTCCCAAAACAATTATTGGACCTTTCAAATCATCAAGAGAGGAGAAAGTCTCTCTTTTCGAAACCATGTGTCTAGAAGCTCCAGAATCAATGATGAAGGAGGATGATCTTGAAGTGATGGAAACCAAGCCATGTACTATCTCCTTGTCATCTGAGTTTAATCCTCCTTCCCTATTTCTTGTGCATTTAGGAAGGGAGATGGTGTTCTTCTCCAGGAGTTGGATCAACATGTCAATTTTCTTTTTCATACAAGAGCTCTTAGGATGATAGCCCTTACTGTAGTATGTGCACTTTCTCATTTCTCCTTTGTTCTTCTTCTTCTGGAAGTTATTGTTGGATCCTGAGGGCTCCTATTGAGACTTTGACTTGTCTCTCTTTTCATCATGTGGATTTTTGGATTTCTTCTTTCCCTTTGAATGCACCCTTGAATCTCCAGCAACCAAAGCTTGGTGTTTAGAAGGTTTGATGGTGCCCATCATTACCAATTTATCATGCTCCTAGGTGAGGGATTCCATGAAGTCAGCAAGATTAGGCATCTTCCAGGCTCATGCTGTCAATTTGATGGCATGGAAGGTCAAAACAAACACTGAGTAGTCGAGGCCAATCTTCGAAAGTATGGTCAAAACTAGTTTCTCTTCCTTCTTTTCAATTCCACGCTATTTTAAGTGCAGAACTAGGGCCTTAAACTTGGAAAAGTAGACCTGCAAGGATTCGAAGTTATTGGGACTCAATGAGATCATCTCATTCTCGAGTTGATGTCCTCTCATTTCATCTGTATTTCCAAAAATATCTTCAAGCTTCTCCCAAACCTCATTTGGTGATGTCTATCCATCAAGATGGAAGAGGAGTCATCTTCAAAATGCTCAAGCACAAAATACCATAGGCCTCATCCCTCCTGTTGTGCCATTTAATTTTCTCTACAGCTACATTGGTATTTGCCTCAATTTCCATGGTTACCCTGTAGAGGCCTTTAGCTCTTAAAAAAATATCCATCTCAGCTTTCCATTCGAAGAAATTGAATGGATTCAAGATGATTCTTTGAGATTGGTCCATGTCTCAGCAGTTATTCCCTTCAAACAGTAAAATGCACTCCCAATCAGTGATTTAAAACATACAATAACAATATGAAAGGAGATAAATCGATCTATCAAGGATTTGATACCATGTGGAAACTAATCCCAAGCTGTAGATCAATTACACTCACAAAATTACTAGTCAAACATGCAAAATTCCACAAAAAGGAGACTGAATATGGAACATGACACAATCTTGTATTGAATAAGTGTACATCAGCCAAACTCATCAAGTAATAATCTCCCCAAATATATAATTAAATCATAGATTTGAAATGATAAGGATGTTATTTGAATTGGAAAAAAAAGGCTTACTAAACTAGTCAAAATACCCCATAGGTGCATAAATCACTCTCCTAATCTGTCAAGATGCTCATGAATTGGATGAGTGAGTTGTAACAATTTATAAGTGATGGAAATATATCAGATCCATGATTTTGGATGCAGAAAAATAAGGAGGATGGTTAAGGCAAAAAATACGACAGTTACTCCTAGACTAGCTTTTCCCTTTTGCCTTAAAATTGATAAAAGCAAGTCAGCTTTCAGAAAAACCAGAACTGCACTTTTTCTATTCTAGAATTACTGCATAGTTGTCAGAATATTTCCTAGGATGTTTCTAAAGCACTCCTTAATCTATTTTTAGCATTTTTTTACTTCTAGGTGCAAGTGGATGTCAACTAGCATTGTAAGGAATCTAGGAATAAGACAAAAATGATTAATTAATGTCAAATATGGATAATTATGGGTTTGATTATTCTAACACTCATGCTCTCTGATCGTATCTCTTTCTCTTTCTACTCTACTCCTACTAGTGATATTCACACAACCTGGATTGACTCAACCTTCTCTACTTGTCTACACACTCAACTCCATAACCACTACTCTAATACACTCAACGATCCAGAGTCCTTAACCAAAAATTCCTATCTCAAGTCTATCTCGAGCGTCTTTTCCAAGAGTCTACAGATTACTCAAAATGTTGTATCAGCTAATTAGCTAAAAATGACTAACCCATCTACAGCTTGGGTTCCTTATTTTATAACCCCATTATATACTTGATACCGATAACATATATGCTTGTTATATACTCAATACTGACTCGATACAAACTCTAACAGACTCATTACAAACTACTCTTCAGTCGCTATCCTAGTCTACTTACTATATTCAGCCAACGGTTTGTCTTTCCTATTCTAGTAATACATAATAAAAGGCACTATCAGCCTGACTTACAAAGATGCCTTCACGCATGTGGTTTCTGACGGCTCCACTCAAGCTCATACCCACGATCGCTAAGGACTGTCGCTTTATCAGCATTATTACCTACTGTCATTTTCTGGTCATTACACTACCTACGCGCCTACTTCTATGGATATTCTGTCATGTCACCTCATATCTCGTTATGTCCTTGTGTCATGGCTTACTCATCTGGCATAGCTTCCTCATCTCGCGCCTTCCCTGTCTTCTTATTCTCTTTCCTTCTTCTGTCGCAACATCCTTCCCTTTTCCTTGATGCTCCTTCCTCTGTCATAACTCCTTCCTCTTACTCTTTTATGCTCCTTCCTCTTACTCAGGAAGAATTCCACATGAATTCTTCCCTACTGTCCTAAGGCCCAACGAGTCCCCAACACTCACCTGTGGCTCATCCCGATCCACACGAACTATTCCTCAATGGTCTGACTTGCATTGAATTTGGTCTAAAAATACTCCATGATTTTTAGCAACTTATATTTTTCTAGCACTTCTTCTTATATTTTTTGCATGTGCTCCACCAGGTCGGAACTGGCGTGTTCCAGCATGACTCTTTCTATAGATGTCACTACCTCGCACACCTTTTGGTGTACAGGATGAATTAAACCTGTAACTCTTTCTGCTTATGCTTTCAATTCCTCTACCTTTTCTTTGTGTTGCAGCTACTGGGCGCGCAACATAGTCATTTTATGTTGTAATCTCTGCATCTCAGATGAATTGACCTTTTGTTGCTCCAAGGGTAGATGTTTCATCTTATTTCTTATCTGCGTTATAGTTCCTTCAAACACAGTGATCTCGCTTGCAATATTTTGTGATTGCTCGTCATCCATTAGAACTTCCCAAGACTGGGAGACTTGGCCCATAGGTTTGCTCGACTTCTTATATTCCTTTCGCAACCTGAGTGGATGCATCTCTTTTGTGTGCCAGCACTTCTGGGTTTGTGTTGGGTCTCTTTTTTTCTTCTAACTTGATTACTTTTTTCTTAAGGTCAGCCACTATCTCAACTAATTGTGCTACTTTGGCATCTAGGGCCATTTCTCTTGTTATTCCTTCTTCTTCAAAGTTCCTGCGGGAAAGGGAAACTGCTTCACTGATTCTGTGACAATTTCCGTCCAACTCCAGCTTCTTGAATTTCAAGTTTCGTTTTCCTAATGTATTAATGTGCAATATTTACCTTTGTTTCCAGGTTGTGCTTGCACAATTTTATCTCTACATTGACAGCACTTTGGACTGCACATACTTCATTCATGTGCATAGATGAAAACTCTATAATATGATAGTTAGCATCCTAAAAACCAAGATTACATTATGGGTTTCCAAACTTAACAATGGTTTTAGATACTTGTGTCGTTATTGGTAGGACTGGAATAGAGGGCATAGTTTGCTCCATTAGGGATGTTTTTTATGGGGCTTGTGACTCAGCTATTGCACTAGGACAATCAATAACAATTTTAACCTCTTCAACTACTTTACAGAGAACCTTAAGGAGGTTAGTTACTGTACCTGAAATTTCCTCTTGTCATTCTTCTATAGACTTGAAACTAGTTTGTGTTGGTTCAATTATTGCCTCGATCATTAGTTGCACATCCTCGTTGTCCAAGCTAACAATGTTTGCATTTCTGTCAACCTTCATTTTCTTCTTCTTCCTGTTTAGTGGTACTTGTTCCTCTTGGGGTCCCCCCCACCCTCATTTTCTGATTCTAGGTATATGGGTAATGAGGGGGTGTGACTTTGTTTAGAATCTAAATCCTCTAGGGGGTCTTCTTCCTCGTTTTCCTCGTTTGAGTTATCTTCTTGTGATTGGTTGTCTTGTTGTTGAATATGTTCTTCAGATACTGGAACACGCCATTCCTTCAGCCATTGATTAATAATTTCTTGGATTTCCTCCTTTATCGTGATAAACCCAGTTTGTAGTTTTTGGTGTTGCAGTTGTTGTCACGGTTGCATGTAAATATGGTGCAATTCAATCTCAAATTTAAAAATGGATTGAAAGTGTTTAAAATTAGCGTCATCTAACCTGGACATGTCTCTTACCTAGTGCTGTATAGCCTCCCCGTGCATAAATAATTCAATATTACTCTGCTTCTGCCATTCTTTGAGACCCTTCTCATACCAGAAGTTCTGATATTTTGCTCCTTGACAAACTACTGGCAGATAGACCCCTTGATAGTCTTGTGGGTTGTTAGGATTATTAATCCTTCCTTGTCCAATTTGGTCATATGTCTAAATCAGGAGTCATGTCTAAATCGGGAGTCCGTACAGTCTATTTTTAGTCACTAGCACCATTGGGGCACATGTTTCAGTTACTAAAGTTTGGGGAACACTAATTGAGACCTACTGCCACTGATTGCACTTGATTACATCAATTTAGGAGCCTCCTAGACTGATCTCTACAATTTAGGAGCCACTATGAGTGTCGAAACCAACCAAGGTCAGTTCAGTCCAGTTGATGAATAGTCAAGCTAAGTTAGGAGTCAGTTAAAGTTCTAGTCCTCTACATTCAGTTAGCACTAGGTTTACATGACTGCACTCAGGAGGGGCGCATTTCTCACCTACCACAGTTAGTTAGCCTTAGTAAACACTGAATGTGACACTTTAGTTGTGTTTTAGAACTCTGATGAACTCCGATTATGGTTTAGACAAGGTCAGTTAACTATTGAGTCCTTCTACAGTGATTTAGACAAGGTCTTAGTTACCTACAGTCAAGTAGAGTCTAATCAATTTGAATTTCCTCATGTGGAATCGAATTGCATGTGTCTATTAAAGCCATTGTACTTCATTGTAATTATTATCTAATTACCTTTTTTTATTAACGAAAGCATTCACAACTGCAAGCCATTTTTGCACTATTTCATTCTTCAATTGCTGAGTAAATTGTGTGATCTATCTTGTGAGTTGTGTGTTTGTCCATATATCTATGTGCTCAATTTAATATGGTATCAAAGCCTCGGCAGACAAGACACCTCTCCTCCTCAGATATCCAGCTGGATCATTTTTTTGAGTAAAATTGCTCCTTCCAGTACTGCACCAAAAGCGGAGAATTTACCACTTAGTATCCCAAGTTAGGAAATTGTTGATCAAGCTTGCTTGATCAACTATGCTGGGTGTGAAGGAAATTCCAAAAGTGCAGACTGTAGACCTTACTTTGTATGTTTGATTGTGTGACAGGTTATCATCTCTTCTTACAGCATTCACTACAAGCAGCCCTTTCTTCTCACTGCATTCACTACAGCAGCTTGGTCCTTCTTACTGCATTCAAAATGGCTCATCCAGTAGAGCCTCTCACTCCCTTAAACTATCACCAGTGGAAGGAAGACATGGTGGTAATGCTCCTCACCAAGTAGCTCTTCATACTCATAGAAGAAATAGAGGAAGTGCCAGCTTTAGATAATGACAAAGAAAAGTACTTGAATAGGCTTGATGAAGCCCATGGACACTTGCTCTCCTCAGTCTCTAGAGATCTTTGATTCCACATCCAAGGATTGAAGACTCTCAAGGAGGTTTGGGATAAGCTTTCCTCCTTATTTGATAAGCAAGATGAGATGAGAATCCATCAGCTAGAAAAGGATCTGATCACTCTTAATCCATCCAACTCCGAATCACTGAATGAATTCTTCACAAAGTTCAAGAACCTGATATATCAGTTGAAGCAATACAAAGTGGAGAAGGATGAAGATCAGCTCATCCTTTCCATTCTCACAAATCTCAAAGCATACTACTCAGTCTTTGTATCCACCTTCTAAATAGTAAGGCTCACTACTCCAAATTGGAAGATGCCCACTCTTAATTCCTTCATCCAATCTCTTATTTTTGAGAATTATAAATTGATCCAAATGGGGATCATTCGATCTTCCAAAGATATAGCTCTTGTTTCAAGAGGAGATAAGGTAGCGACTGACAAAGGGAAGCAAAGAGATGAGTCTCCTATGAAGAAAGAGCAATCAAAAGAGCCTTTAGGTTCGAAGAGAAGCAAGAAGAATGGCAAAGGCAAGCTCCTCTACTCTACTGTGGAAGGGGCTTTCATTCAGAAAGATCCTGTATGAGAAGACAACTTGATGAAATGGCTCTTCTTTTGAAGAAACATAACATTTCTATACCTGCTAGCACAAGGAAGGATGACTCTGAAGAAGAAGATGAAGAATACCAAAGGAAAGGCCATGCACTGAAGGCTTGCTACACATCAGCACATGTCTTCCTCATTGATTCTGGAGCTTCCAACCATATGGCTGCATCCAGAGAATCATTCTCTGCTTTTAAATCCTTTGATGGTCCTAGTATTCAGATGGGCAACAACAGTAAATCCAAAACAAAATGGAAGGGCTCTATCAAGCTTGAACATGGAAGGTTCAAAGATGTGTTATTTGTTCCCTCCCCAGATTCAAACCTATTATCTGTCTATCAAATGACCCATACTGGATCTCCAAAGCGAGTGATCTTTGGTCCTGACTCAGTAGAGATCACAGATATCTCTACTGGGAGCATCATAGTTAAGGGTGCTACAAATCATGCTTCAAAAGCATATGAGTTCTCACATTTCATGCCTCCTTCAGAACGAGTGCACTCTGAGCAGCCACTTGCAAGGGAAGGTAAAATCATTGCATCTACTTCTTTTACAGCTTCTACTTGTATTGCAAATCCATCTTTATCAGTTTATGAGATTGAGATTCAGGGTGACTCAGATCTAGATTCAGTCCATACTTCGAAACTGGAAGCTAGGAAGATGACTGGAAACTCACCTGACACTCAGAAAGGAAAGACCCTTGCGCTATGCTATGCAATCTTACCTCCTTCAGGGAGATGCAATAGACTCCCTGTAAGATGCTATATGGCAAGGGCTCAGTATCACTACATTCAGAAGAATGGATATGATCATACACCTCTTCATCGAACAAGAGACAAGGGTTACATTCCTCCTTCCTTCCATCATTTTTGGAGAAGAAGGAGAAGTCTACATGCTAGGCCCCAAAATACCTGTGCACATCACACCGTGCATGTTACTTCGCTACCTCACAGAGATGAAGATTGCAGCAAGATATTTTCAAGTTTTTCAAACTTGAGACCTAATTCTACCTGATTAGATAGAGGGGGGGGGTTTTCCCATGTGGTTTTTGCCCCAGCTCCTTGTATTAAGCAGTTACTTTATTTTACTTGATGTAATGGGTGACCTATGGTCTTAGTTACCAGGGACCACAGATTGTCCAAGTTAGAATTTGGGGGGGGGTGTTAGGATTATTAATCCTTCCTTTTCCAATTTGGTCATATGTCTAAATTAGGAGTCATGTCTAAATCGGGAGTCCATCTAGTCTATTTTTAGTCACTAGCACCATTGGGTCCACTTGGCCTAATTGGGGCACATGTTTCAGTTGCTAAAGTATGGGGAACACTAATTGAGGCCTACTGCCACTAATTACACTTGATTGCATCAGTTTAGGAGCCTCCTAGACCAATCCCTACAATTTAGGAGCCACTAGGAGTGCCGAAACCAACCAAGGTCAGTTCAGTCCAGTTGATGAGCTAAGTTAGGAGTCAGTTACATTCAGTTCTAGTCCTCTACATTCAGTTAGCACTAGGTTTACATGACTGCACTCAGGAGGGGCGCATTTCTCACCTACCACAGTCAGTTAGCCTTATTCAACACTGAATGTAACACTTGAGTTGTGTTTTAGAACTCCCGTGAACATCAGCTATGGTTTAGACAAGGTCAGTTAACTATTGAGTCCTCCGATAGTGATTTAGACAAGGTCTTAGTTACCTACATTCAAGTAGGGTCTAATCAATTCGAATTTCCTCATGTGGATTCAAATTGCATGTAGCTATTAAAGCCATTGTACTTCATTGTAATTATTATCTAATTACCTTTTTTTATTAATGAAAGCATTCACAGCTGCAAGCCATTTTTGCACTGTTTCATTCTTTAATTGATGAGTAAATTGTGTGATCTATCTTGTGAGTTGTGTGTCTGTCCATAGATCTATGTGCTCAATTTAATATGGGTCAAACCATGCTACGAAAGAAATTAAAAGTAACAGCCATGAATAGTGGAATGGCCTACCCCTTTCCTGTGTGTCACTGACGTCTTGTACAAGCTCATTCAACAAGAGTTGACACCAATTTATCTAAGTTCCTACCGCGCAAAGCTCCGCAAGCACAATTGCTCCCACAGTAGACAGGTCTTGGCACATTTTGCGGAGCAATTTGGAGGCCAATACCTTAGAAGCAAAGCAAACAATGGGGTTGTAAATGATACCAATCAAAAAACGCATTTTGCTTATTTTTACGCCATACTGTTTCTTCATTCGTTTAGCTATGGAGGCCTCTGATCCTTTTTAAGCAGTGGTGTTGAGTCCATTCCAGCGGCTGGCAAGCCTGTGATGGTGGCGATGAGTTGAACATCCACATGTATGGGTTTTCCTAACCAGAGAACCCCTTCATGAAAAAATAGAAGTAATTTCTTGACACATGTTAATTTGTGTACCACGCCCAAAATGTGGCATATAAAACAACGATAATATGCCTGACTACTCCAGTTTATTGGCCCGTTCCTTTGCAACAAATCATTGAGGCTCCTTAGGGGTGTCCTGCACAATGTCCATATAGTTTATGCAGTCTAGTCGCAGCTTGGTATCATGGTCAGCATAAGATAGCTTTTGCACGTTAGGTAAAATATCTTTTACTGTCTTCACTCCTGCGGGTATTAGTGGTATTATCAACGGGGTCTTGTCATTCTTCGAGACTGCAACTTCTGGTGCATTTATGTGTTTGGGTGAGACATAGGGTGGCAACAAATTTATTGTCTCAAAATATTATGCTAGTGGTGGGGTCGGATTTGGGCGTGTTACTACTCTCCCCTTCCTTTTTCTAGTGCTGGTGTGTTTTCCTTGCTTAGTCCCTCAGTGGACTTGGTCTGTCTTTCCTAGTCGATTTACTAGTATTCGGTTGTGCTCCTGGATTAGTTTGTACATTACTAGGGCCCATATGCAGTGGGATGTAACCAGTAGTGTCCTCCATGATAGAGGTAGGTGATACATACTTGGATTCAACTGTGCTTATGCTGGAAATGGAGACGACCATACTACAACCTCACTTGTTCAATGCTCAGGGTTGGAAACAATAGCAATGTTCTTCTTTGACAAGCAAGGAACAGGGTCCCGGTGGTGAATCTTGATAAATATCTTAATTGATGCTAGTTGTTCTTCTCATGCACAATTAATTAGTCAGAAAGGAATTCGTCCTTTTCAGCGCATGGGTGTATGTTGGGCTCTTTGATCAAATATTTTTGCGTTATGCCCCCATTGGCATGTCACTTTAAATGGTATTTATTGTTATAAAGAGGGATGGTACCAAAAATCTCATTGTCAGTCCCCCACCCTTTTTTTATCGAATAGGGTATCATGTATCTTCATACGTGCGAACTCTTTCCACTTCACACTTTCCTTCTGACACATGGAGATTATGGGAAATGGGTCATTACCGCTCATATTTTTCATGATATTATAGAACTATATCTAGCTATGTGTAGTCATGTTGCATTGATGGAATTTTGTTTTTGCAACCAGTATTTCTTCAAAGATCTTTTCCTTAATGACTTGTAACGCGACATCCACTGTTGGGTGGTCGTTCTCAAATTCAAACGTCTGGTTAAATCTTACAACTAATCTTCCTCATTCAATGGTTCCTCGTCGTAGCTCTTATGAGGTGTACCAACTTCATGGTACCATTTCCAAAGTGTGGATGAATCGATGAACCAATTATTGTCGCGGATACTCTTGCCAAATCACTCGACAATACTCAATATGCTTCCTAGGATCTGTCAATCCTATGTACTTCTAATCAGAATAGCTAATCTATACTTTGAATATGATCCCCATTAATCTCCTGCATTATGTCCATTTGGACATAGATTGTTTGTGTGTACCCCACCATCTAGTGGGCGTAGCTTCCAGCACATAGTCCAAAGCAGACAATCGTTGTGATTATGTGACCTTTTCTTCAAATTCTTCCAAAAAGGATGCAAGATTAGGTAATCCTTCATATGTAGGCAGTGCGTTTGCTTGGCTCCTACCCTTCTAACAACTCTTGTGACTCTTGCACATATACGCATGGAGACTTCATGTAGCCTGTTCTACCAATTTTCTAGAGCATCGTCTGATTCAAACGTGCACGAGCTTACACTCTGCCAACTCAAGTTTCCATCAGTTGCTGAGTTAATATAGTCTTCCTTTGGAGACATGATGTTGTATAGCTGGTCCAGATAATTGTACTACCCTTCACTATGCACAGGCTCGACATATCACTTTCCTTCAAGTGGATCGATCAATGCAACCACTCTTATTTTAGAATCTTCGAAAGACAATATCCTTTTCTTGAATTTTATGATAGTTTGGTTGTTTATTTCCCAATCAATTCCTAGAAGTGCGAGATATGGGTTTGTGTCATCGAAAATGTCAATAACTTTGAATTCGGAATATGTTATTAAACCTTGGACTTCCACAGGTACTTGGGTTAGTCTACCGATTGGTAGAACCTTCAACTAGTTTGCAAGCCTTAGCTGAATAAGAGACCAATCCAGCCGTAGATTATTCATGTTCTCCCATGTCTGTCTTGTCAATATATTGACATCTGATCCCAAATATAATATGATATATTTCATATCATAATCTCCTATCTGCGCAGTCATTCGCAGTTCTTGGCATGTATTTAGTTTTCTCCCAATAAGATTAACTCTTTTGTCAGGTCACGGGTCATCTGTTCATTCTTCTATGAGTGATGTCATTTCTGCGACAGCATCTTTATCATGGATTAGTGCTAAACAACTTTTGAAAAAATATTTAAGCTTACTAAACTTTTTCATTGGTGACTTCCTGATTAGTTGTTCAAATCGTTTGGGCATAGCTCTAACTTTTCCATATGTTGACGATTGATTGGTATCAACAAAATCTTGTCATACCTTCAAGAAGACTTCTTTCTCTTGTTGGACATCTAGCAGAGCTTTCTTTTGTGCCACAAATCTCACTTGTGGTTTTCCTTGTTGCGTATTTTGGTATGCTCCTGTCGCAACACCTCCTCTTGTGACTACAACAATGTTGGGTTGTCTTGGTTCGGTAGAAATCATCTGAATATTAGGATTGGGGTTCGGATTCAGATTCTACACCGGGTTGGGGTTAACAACAATTATAGCATGTTATTTCGCAATAAGATACAGATATTGTTTGATAGTGTGATCAAATGCTTTACAATATCTACAATTTTTCGCAATACTTTTACAATCTTGGGAAAAATTTCCTAGCTACCCATAATTATGACATACGATTTGGCCTCTCCTCAACCAAATACTCCTCCTGGTTGTTTTCCTCAACCTCTTAAATTCCCACCCCCCCTTTGCAGAGGGTATTATTGTTGTTGTTGAGGATACTAATTCTATTGGTATTGTGGTTGAGGGTATTGTTGTTGTTGATACTGCACAGGATTATACTGAGGTTGTGCTCATTCAGCTTTCATTTGTTGATGTATTTGTAACTTCAGAATGTATTCACGTGTATATTTCTTATTTTATTTCATTATACCCCAACGGATATGTTTATTCCTCCGATCGGGAGAGTCATTAATAAAATAAAGTCATGTAAAGTCATTGAGGTTAACCCTTCGCTGTAATTCGGGGCAATAGTCCCCACAATTGAGTTGTATTAGGGTTATTAGACTCTCCTGGTGAGGTTGGCCCTATAGAGTAATTGACAAGTGGAAAACAAGTATAAATAGAGAGTGTGACTCTCTATTTTTAACATACACTCACTCAACAGTAGCGCATGAGTGAGAGAGGAGAAGTTTGCACAAGTGAGAGAGAGAGAACAGTTGTTGGAGATCATCTTTGTATCTTTAGGTTTTACTTTTGCTATTGGTGCTCATTCTATCTGTAAGGAAGTTGAGGGGTTTTCTCCTTTATGGTTTCCTTGAGGATAATTCTTTGTGCCTCCTGTCTCTTGTGATTATTGTTGTGCATGTTATTGTCTCAGATAAGATCCTAGATCATATTGATTAAATGATAAAATTCTAACATGGTATCAAAGCTAACCTAAGAAGAAGACACTGTGCAGCTACAAAATGTAGGGCTTCTTACTTTTTGGGTCTCTCTCCATGGATCATCAGCAAAAGGAGGCTAGGATAACTCTCCATTGAAGGGTGCATATTTTTGTCGAAGCAGAATCTGATTCCGAGCATTTTTAGTTTTTGACCTATCACTACTGCGAGAAATTAGGACTTTTCACAGAAGTGGAATTTTTGAGTGAGCCCAGCTTAGGATTTCTCTCCTCCTCAAAATCGAAATTTAGAGACCAAGATTGAAGTTTTTGGTTGGGTATAACTCTAGGAAAGTCAAACCCTGATTTGACCCTAGACTAGAAAATCAACACTGCAAAAGATCAGCTCCAGATCCAGTTCCGACATCTCAAATTGGTAAGATCTAAATATTTTGTATTTCCATTTGAAGTTCTCATTAAAGATGTCTCATCACACCAAGCTTGATGAAAATATTGAAGGAGCTGATAACTTCCGAGCATGGAAGTATAGGATTTCACTTGTTCTTGAAGAGAATGAATTGGACACCTACATAAGTGGAGAGGTTCCAGTTCTAGAGGGAGATGAGGCTAAATCTTTACATAAGAAGAACTTGGTCAAGGCCAAGAGGATTATTGTTGATTCTATCAAGGATCACCTTATACCACAAGTGTCTTCCCTAAAAACACCTAAAGAGATGTTTGATTACTTAACCAATCTATTTGAAGGAAAGAATATAAATCAGAAGATGACTTTGAGAAATTAGTTGAAGAATGTAAAGATCCAGAATGCATATACCATACAATCATACTTTACAAGGGTCTCTCAAATCAAAGAACAACTTTAAGCAGTGGAAGAAGAAGTAAGGAATGGAGAAATTGTGATGACCACCTTGAATGGTCTCCCTAGGTCACAAGACTCCTTCATTCAAGGGATTTGTGCTAGAAGAAAGTTAATCACTTTCAGTCGGCTATGGGAGGAATTCTCACAAGAATAAGCTCGAATAGTAGACCGAGAAGAAAAGATGGGAAATGAATATCAAGCTCTCACGACACACACCAAGAAAATTAGAAGGGACCACCATCATCTCAAAGGTAAGCATTCTCACTAGAATAAAAAAGATAACCCTAGAAGATATAGCAGAGATCTATCTAAATTCAAACGATATACATGTGATGAGAAAGGACACTTCACCAGATATTGTCCTAGAAATAAAGGTGGCTCTCACAAGAATAAGAACAACAAAATAAGACATCATGCCAACACTGCAGAGGATGATGAACCTCCCAGGAAGAGAGTTAAAGAAGAGAGTGAATATTCTTCAAGTGATGAAGAGCATGTTTTGATTTCTGCCCTCACAAGAACTGTTACACATGGAAGCAATGTTAGGCTTATAGATGGTGGGGCTTCCAAGCATATGACAGGATTCAAATAATCCTTTGTGAAACTATCCTAACATGAGTCACCCCACAAAGTGAAACTTGGGGATGACTACCAGTATCCCATAAAAGGTAGTGGTGAAGCTTCCTATAAGCTAGACTCTGGAAAATATATGAAGATGAAGGATGTCTTGTTTGTACCAGGACTAAATAAGAATCTTCTCTCCATATCTACATTGGATCTAAAAGGTATGAGGGTTGCATTTGTAAATGGCCAGTTCCTTATGTGGCCAAAGGGAAAGAGTATAGATGATACAATAGTGATTAGAGAGAAAGAGGGGGGCTTATACAAATTAAAGGGCCAACCAGAACAAGCTTTGGTCCATGACTCAGTAGAGCCAAGTGAACTTTGGCATAGAAGGATTACACATGTGCACTATAGGGCACTACCACTTTCAAGAAAAGTTGTTGAAGGTATTCTAGAAATACATGCAAAGAATGAAGGCGTTTGCAAAGTATCTACGAATGGAAAGAACACAAAGAAGACATTTCCAAGTATCGAGAGCAAGGCAAAAGGAATCTTGGAAATCATTCACTCTGATGTATGCGGTCTAATGTCATCCAACTCATTGAGTGGGTATATATATTATGTTTCTTTCATTGATGAATTTCATAGGAAGACATGGATATATTTCTTGAAAAGAAAGGATGAAGTATTCAGTAAGTTCAAGGAATTCAAAGCCTTAATCGAGAACCACATAGAGAAGAAAATCAAGACCTTTCGATCAGAAAATGGCAGAGAATTCACATCAAATGAATTCAAGGAATTATGCAGAGATTCAGGGATTAAGAGGGAGTTGACCACTCCATATAATACACAACAGAATTGGGTTGCAGAAAGGAAGAATAGAGCAATTATGGAAGCAGAAAGGGAAATGCTTCATGATCAAGATCTTCCTATGCATCTATAGGTAGAAGCTGCTAGGACAGCTGTGTATGTACAAAATCATACTCCGCATAGAGTACTTGATAACAAGACACCAAAATAAGTCTTCTCTGACAAGAAACCAGAATTCATTCATCTCAGAATATTTGGCTATCCGGTGTACATACACATCTTAAAAGAAAAGAGGAAGAAGTTAGATCCTTCAAGAAAGAAGGGTATATTTGTGGGATATAGTGAAATCTTGAAGGCTAATAGAATATATTTCCCAAGATTCAAGAAGATCGACATTAGTAGGGACATGACATTTGATGAAGAATCAACTTACAACAAATCCAAAAAAAATACCTATTGCAGAACTTGAAAAAACAGAAGTCCCCAGGATCTGAGATACAACTATGAATGAAGCAACTCTAGAAGAAGATCGATAAATGGAAGAACCTCAGGAACCTATAGATCCACGCCAAGAGAATAATCCTTATAAGAGGAAACTAGCATGGATACGAGAGGCTATCCAAGCTGCAAATAGATATGGCCCTCCAAAATAAATGCATAGAGAAAGGAAGAGAACTAGGTCCTACTCCAGTTATGTAGCCCTACTGTGTGACATCATTGATAAAGAACCTTCCAACTATGAAGAAGCGACAGAAAAGAAATAATAGAAGGATGTTGTGATCAAGGAGTACCAGTCGATCATGAAGAATGATGTCTGGGATGTGGTCCTGAGACCAGAAGGGAAGTCTATTGTAACTTCCAAGTTGATCTATAAGATCAATCATGCTGCAAATGGCAGCATAGAGAAATATAAAGTGATATTTGTGGCACGTGGCTTCTCCTAGAAGGAAGGGATAGATTATAAAGAAACTTTTGCACCTGTACCTAGATACACTTCCATTAGATCAATACTTTCTCTGGCTGCAATGATGAAATGGAAGATACACTAGATGGATGTCAATACCACATTCTTGAATGGTGTAGTGGAAGAGGAAGTGTATGTGGAGCAGCCACTCAGATTTGAGACACATTATAGGGAGACTCATGTGTGCAAGTTGAAGAAGGCCCTATATGGGTTGAAACAGGAACCTAGGACGTGGTACGATAGGATTGACAACTTCCTGACTAGCTTTGGCTTTACCAAGAGTAAAGCATATTCTAACCTTTACTACAAGGTTGAGGAAGGGAACCCAATGATACTACTACTGTATGTATATGACCTGCTTGTGACAGGTGAGGTTGGGTTGATTGCTGACACAAAGAGGAAGCTTGCTGCCGAAGATGGAGGAATTGGGTATGATGCACAACTTTCTAGGAATGGAGGTGTGGTAGAATACAAATGGAATCTCCCTTAGACAAGGGAAGTATGCAATGGAGATCCTGAAGAGGTTCAGGATGATAGACTACAAGGCCATGGACACACCTATGGCATCAAACCTGAAGCTATTAAGTGATGCTTCATTAGAGTCAGTCGATGCCATGATGTATCGTCATATGATTGGGTCCTTAATGTACCTCACGAATACGAGACCAGATATTTGCTTTGCTGTAAACACATTGAGCCAGTTCCTGACGGATCTGAGACATGTTCACCTGATTGCTACAAAACCTATTCTGAGGTACCTGAAGGGTACAGTTGATTATGGGCTCAAGTATGAGGTGAATCAAAAAATTAACCTAGATGGTTATGTGGATTCGGATTGGGTAAGCAGTTTCATTGATAGGAAGAGCACTTCAGGGTGTTGCTTCAATATGGGATCAGGTGTGATCTCTTGGTTTAGCAGGAAGCAGTCATGCATGGCAATGAGTACAGCTGAAGCAGAGTATGTCACAACTTGTTCATCTATTTATGAGGCAGTGTGGCTGAGGAAGCTATTATCTGACCTGTTTGATCTCCAGTTGGATGCTACTTGTATATATTGTGACAACCAGAGTTGTGTGAATTTGTTGGAGAAACCAATGTTCCATGACAAGTGGAAGCATATCAAGATCAAGTATCACTATATCATGGATATGGTGCAGAGAGGAGTAGTGAATCTTGAGTATGTTGCGATGGACGAGCAGATAGTTGATGTGTTGACCATGTCGTTGTCCAAAGTGAGGTTTGAGTACTTCATAGAGAAGCTTGGTGTTCATCAGATGGAGGTTCCCTCCAAAGGGAAGTGATATGTCTGGAAGATGAAGTTCCTTTCTTACATGGCAGCAGGCTGGGCCTCCCATGGTCAAATGTAAGTGTAGAGCCTTTCCCTGGGTAGTAGGTGTGTCCTACCATGTTGGTGGATGTAAGTGTTGAGCCTTTCCGACATGGTGGCAGTATGGGCCTCCCATGGTCGGATGTAAGTGCAGTGCCTTTCTGGCATGGTGGCAGGATGGGCCTCCCATGTTCAGATGTAAGTGTTGAGCCTTTCTGACATGATGGCAGGTTGGGCCTCCCATGTTCAGATGTAAGTGATGATCCTTTCCGACATGGTGGTAGGTTAGGCCTTCCATGGTCGAATGTAAGTGCTGAGCCTTTCTGACATGGTGGTAAGATGGGCCTCCCATGGTCAGATGTAAGTGTTGAGCCTTTCTAACATGGTGGCAAGTTGGGCCTCTCATGGTCAAATGTAAGTGCTGAGCCTTTTCAATATGGTGGCAGGCTGGGCCTCCCATGGTTAGATGTAATTGTTTTTCCTTTCTGACATGGTGGTAGATTGGCCCTCCCATGGTCAGATGTAAGCGCTGGGCCTTTCTAACATGGTGGTAGGTTGGGACTCCCATGGTCAGATGTAAGTGATGGGCCTTTCTGACATAGTGGCAGGATGGGACTCCCATGGTCAGATGTAAGTGTTGGGCCTTTTCAACCTGGTGGAAGGCTGGGTCTCCCATGGTCGAATATAAGTGTTGATACCTAAATCCAGCATGAAAAAGGGTTGGATCTATAGAACTTCCTATGACGAGCAGAATTGAGAGATAGCACCATTTGCTCAAGATAGCAGGTTCAGTGATGATGATGATCCAGCTTTGTTGATGATCCAGTAATAAAGACTGGTGCTGATGAACTATGTCAAGAGAATACCTTCCTAGTTAAGAGGGAGTGTTGATGTATTTGTAACTTCATAATTATTCACTTGTATATTTCTTATTGTATTTCATTATACCCCGATGAAGATGTTTGCTCCTATGATCGGGAGATAAATTAATATAATAAAGTCATGTGAAGTCATTGAGGTTAACCCTCTGTTGTAAGTCAAGGCAATAGTCTCCACAATTGAGTTATATTAGGGTTATTAGACTCTCCTAGTGAGGTTGACCCTGTAGAGTAATTGTCAAGTGGAAAACAAGTATAAATAGAGAGTGAGACTCTATTTGTAACACACACTCACTCAAAAATAGAGCATGAGTGAGAGAGGAGGAGCTCACACAAGTGAGAGAGAGAACAACTATCAGAGATCACCTTTGTATCTTTGGGTTTTACTTTTTCTATTGGTGCTCATTCTATCTCCGAGGAAGTTGCAGGGTTTTCTCCTTTATGGTTTCCCCGAGGAAAATTCTTTATGTCTCTTGTCTCTTGTGATCATGGATGTGCACGTTATTCTCTCAGATAATATCCTAGATCATATTGATTAGATGATAAAATTATAACAACATTTTCTCATCATTTTTTCATTAAGTAGGTATCCATTGTTTTTTCTTGCAGCAGCTGAAGGGCTCTGCAATATTTCTCATCATGACCTACTGACTTACAAATTTACAATACAGACTAGCGGGTGCACTTACAATATTATGTAAGTACATGCATTCCTCGAACTTGTGACCTCTAGTCTGGCATATTCTACACCAAGGAATTCCTTGTGTGTTTAATGGGTTTAGCGCACCTGCTGCGACATAGTTCATGAGTGTCGAGAAATTATCTTTATGGTTTCCATCTATTCTGCATATTGTACACCATAGTTCCTCCTAAACTTCCTTTCCTCTTTTAATGTCCTATAGCTGCACCGTAAGATTGTCCAGCTGCTACTGAATTTGCATCATTCCCAAGCCAGTGTCTCCAACTAGTGAGGCTTCTAATTTCATTGATATTTCAAGATCCTCTATCTGTGACACGAGTTTCAGTTGCGGCAATAAACCATTCCTTTTGTTGCACATCCAACATTTTGAAACTCACTTTGGCCATTAATGTCTTAAATATTTGGTCAAATTCCCAAACAGATTCTATCAATAGCTACTTAATTTCTTTGACCTCAGTGATGCATTGTGATTCAAACTTTGTCTTTTTGAATTCATCTATCAACCCCAGTCGCATCTTGTTGAGTGTTTTCAGGAGAACTCCTACTGGTACTATGTAAAATTTCATATACCAGTCCAACGCACAACCTCATAGCATCATGATCATCTGTGCTTTCTTGATATTCTCATCCTAGATCTGTCGTACAGTCCAAATAGCGTCACAAAGAAATCAATGTTTCTCTAGTTCTTCCAACCCATTTCCATTGAATATTGGGATCTTAATGTCAGTTCCAGCCATTGTATTTACTGGTGGTACAGTCAAAAAAAAATTTGGACTAGTCAGAATTCCTTGTCTGTTATTTATAATGTTAGTAGTACTTGTATTTACATAATCACTTGGAGACAGGTCTCGTAATCTTGCCTCTAGTACTATAGGCGATTTGTACACATGTTCTTGTTCTGGAGCTTCAGTCAATTATTCTGACTCTTCATCTCCTTCTAATATTGGTTGATATTCCCCCTCTTCGTCACAATATCCTTCGTCTAAGTATGGCACAAACTCGTAGCCTTATTCTTCTCAATTTGTGCTGCAACTCCCCCATTATAACATATTTTTCCTTCTTTTATGGGATCTGAATCTTCTTTCACTTCTTAAAAATCCTGGCTCTAGTTCAGTTCTGCTATCTCCTAGGAACATCTCACTCTAGGGTTCTTTTGAGACATAGGCACCCTTTGTTATTCAGTCTTGCATTTGCAGAATGCATTTCTCACATAAAAGGATTTTTATCCACGTCTTTAAAGATAATAGGTATCTATTGCATGGTCCTCGAAAAACATTTCGCTCTGCCTCACTGTATGAGGTTATTATGTCAACAAAAATCTCAGTGATATTTCCTTCCAGGATACCATCTACCCAAAAATCCACAGCCCTTGATATAGGGTTGTTTACTCATTTCAGCCGCTTAATTAAGAAAGGACTCCACTCTCTTGGTTTTACTCCTTGAAAACTCCTTTGTTGGGTTTCCAACTTAGACAAACACTCATGCAACATGATGGTAAACTCAGAAAAGAAAATATCGTAAATTTCTGCATAAATGTACTGGCCCAACCATTCTATTGGGTTCCACTGGGATCCTTCACTTTCTCTTCATGCAAACTCTAGCTCCTTGAAGTCCACCCAGTCTTGCATTTCCGGTTTCATGGGATGCCACAACATATCCCTCACCACAACACTTTAAGGTCTTGGTAATGGAACCATTTATTGTATTTCTTCCCTCTCTCTTCCCTTGGATCCAGGTTTTGTCCCTTCTGCTTAGTACAACAAATCCCAAGATATCGGCCCGATGGAGCAAAGCTCAGTCGATAGCACCTATGACACAGATGTCGTCTCACCCAAGATATCTCAGTTTTATGGGTAACTTCCAGAACCATGTTTCTGTAGTTTGTGTGGTTGGTTGTTTTAGTACCTTGGGTCTACACCAAGGTTTCCAACGAATACTAGGAAGGTGGGTTACTTGTATGCACAGTATTCAATACCAATCTATGATCTGGCCCTTCTTTATGAGACTTAAGTGAACTAACAGTGAGTAGACATCATAATTATATTCATTAATATAATGTGGCAATCATACATTTATCCAATTGCAACACAATAATCAACCACTCATTCAACATAGCATTTATGCATATAACTAATCTACTCAACATTCACACATATACACAACATATTTTAACGTGGAAACCATCCAAGAAAAAACCACAAGCTACTCTTCATATGGTATGAGGAAATAGATGCACCTTTTGTTTATGCACAAAGTTGTAGACTCTGTTCAATATCTTCTCCTCTATCTTTGCAGACTTTTCCTCTCTCTCATGCTCTATGATCTTTTCTCTTTCTCTTTCTACTTTACTCCTTCTAGCAATCTGCACACAGCCTAGATCGACTCAACCTTATCTACTTGTCTATGCACTTAACTGCATAACCACTACTCTGATTCACTCAGCAATCCAGAGTCGTTAACTAAAACTTCCTATCTCAAGTCTAGCTTCAGCGTCTTTTCCAAGAATCTTGAGATTACTCAAAATGTTGTATCAACTAATCAGCTAAAACCAACTAACCCATCTAGAGCTTGGGTTTCTTCTTTTATAGCCCCATTACAGACTCGATACCGATCCCATACATTCTTGTTACACACTAAATACTGACTCGATACATACTCTAATAGCCTTCATTACAGACTCCTCTCCAACCGTTATACCAGCCGACTTACTATCTTCATCCAACAGGTTGTCTTTCCTATTCTTGTAATATATAACAAAAGGCACTATCAACTTGACTTACAAAGATTCCTTCACACGTGTGGTTTCTGCCGGCTCCAACCGATCTCTTACCCATGATTGCTAAGGACTATCATTTTCTCAGCCTTATCCCTTACTGTCATTTTCCGGTCGTTACACTATCTACACGCTTGCTTCTGTGGATATTCTACCATGTCACCTCGTATCTCGTTCTATCCTTTTGTCGTGGCTTACTCATCTGGCACAACTTCCTCGTCCCGTGCCTTCTCTTTGTCTTCTTCTGTCGTAGCATCCTTCCCTTTTCCTTGATGCTCCTTCCTCTGTCATAGCTCCTTCCTCTTACTCTTTTATGCTCCTCCCTCTTACTTAGGCATAATTCCACATGAATTTTTCCATGTTGTCCCTAGGCCCAACATGTTCCATCCTTTTTCTTTACAAAGTGTATTGGTTCTCCCCAAGGAGACACACTTAGTCATATGTATCCTTTCTTCAACAACTCCTCTATTTTCATTTTTAAT
Source organism: Pseudotsuga menziesii (assembly GCA_001517045.1). Taxonomy (NCBI): domain Eukaryota; kingdom Viridiplantae; phylum Streptophyta; class Pinopsida; order Pinales; family Pinaceae; genus Pseudotsuga; species Pseudotsuga menziesii. The sequence goes on along the minus strand of LPNX010203759.1, from coordinate 181,494 downwards.
TCTTTTGATTCAGGCGTATGCATTCTATATGGTATTTTGGAAACTGGGGTAGCTCCATGTACTAGGTCAATATAGAAGTCAATATTTATTTTTGGTGGTAACTAAGGTTGTTAACACTCCAGGGAACTCTCCTAGGTTGTAGCTCAAATATTCCTATTAAATTAACTATTATTTCAATGGTTCACTTAATGATGGATATATAATTGGATCAAGATGAATAACTCACTCACTGATTTCCTCACTCAAGACAACTTAAAAATATCCAAGTGGGACAAGGCTTTCAAAAGCTATTAATCAGATAGTTTTGCTGAATCAGATGGGTGGAGAAAAACTAACTATATTAACCAGAACATACATATAAAAAACAATATATATGATGGGTCAATGAACTAGCAATAGTTACATATGATCCTAGTTTACTGATATGAAAGTGAGATGACAGTCACCAGCTTTTAAAGTAAACATAGACAAGAGAACCTCTACTCATAAGTACATAAAGAAAGAAGATAATGGTCTAAAAACAACAATGAAAGAAGCTTGTATTTCTGAATATATTCAAAAGAGGTCTTTCTACAAAAAGAGTGTATTAGAGTATTCAAATTCGAACCCTTTACTTCTTCTGAAGTCTTAGGCTTTATAGCCTTTACAAAATAGTTTCAAATCCTATAAAACTGGATCTGCTTTACTAAAAATAGAAAGTCAAAAACATTTGCAAGAGAATAGGAAAAGATCCTATTTTGAAGGTCAATCTCCCTATCTCAAATGATCTTCCTAGTCTTTGAAATCTTTGATAGCTACAATAGAGACTGGTGGAGAATTCGAAATTGCCATTTGGCAGACAAGTCACCCTTTACCAAAAATAGGCAAGAATCCTTATCACCTCCACCTTGCTGGCAAAAACTGAAACAAAACCTTAATATTGATGCCTTTAATCTTTATCTATCATTATAAATTGTCCTCGAGACATATGGATCAGATAATCTTTGATCTGTGCAAAAATGGTAGCATTCTGCCCTGTTTTGTGCTTTCGCTGGCTAGAAGAAACAAAATCTGAGCCTATAAGCCATCGAAAGTTCTGCTTTCGGTGGCTAATGAAAAGTTGAATGTCCGCCTAAGCCACCGAAAATCCTGTTTTAGTAATCAGATCAAAAATGCAAAAATGCATTACCTCTTAGTTCAACATTGGGTGGTTTTCCTTCATAAATGTAAAACTTCTACACTCTTTAATAGTAGACTCGACCCTGCATCTTTATTTCTCCTACCATTGAAGAGTGCACATATTTGATGGTTTTCAAGCTATGTCTTGCGTTCCTTCTCTACCCGATCTTTAACACTTGCAATCCCATGATCTGTCGCCTCTGACTTCAATCTAATCATCTCAACGAGAGACACCTTGACGATTTGATTCTAGCAATTTGACAGTGGATATCTTACAGCTTGGTGCAATAGATTTCAAATTCTGCAACAACTAGATCTTAGAATTTATCTCTGCACAATATCGTGGCACCTGTAACATTGATCGGGCACATAGCATTTGGGATTCTTCATCATGGCACCTGCGCATGGCTTGTTTCTTTCAATCCTAAGCTATCATTCCAAAAACCAAAACATGTTCATCATGGGAGAGCTGTGCACGCATTATGCTTGCAAAATTGGGCATTTGTAGTTTCACTGAGCATCGAACAGCTTGATTGTTGGCTAAATTTATGGCTTGACTCATAATATTATCTTAGTATGACTCGGGTTCAGAACTACAACAATTTAGTTCACTTGTATGCACACACCACATGTCTTTGATAATATGAGATTTAGAAATAATGAAACAAATGTATAAGTTTATTTATTTCAAAATCTACAAAGCATAGACTAGGGGTTTATTAATTTGTTCATGTTGCAGGTCCAAAGGAGAGAGTTAAAGGATGCTGGGCAAAAGCAATCAACGGGCAATTTATGAAGAATCTGGAGGTTAAACCATTGATCAAAAGACTAAGTAAAATGACAATTTAAGCAAGAAAGAATGAAATTCCTCAAAATTTATAAAATCATTTGAGGAGATAACAGAGGTATTTCTTCAACACACTACAAATTATTGTAGTGCTCGAAAATCATGTAAGCATGGACCTTTACTCTTTTCTGACTCTTCCATGTGAACTACATACACCTGACATCCTTTTCTAAGACACATTTTTAATTGTATGGTTGAAACCTGCCTTATAGAAATAGGCCTTCAAATTCCTTTCGCTATATTTTTCTCTCCTTCATTAATACAAGAGAGAGTCTTGTTGTGGCAATTTAAAATGGCATTGTGTGCATCCAACCAGTCCATTCCAATAATCACATATTATGACCCAAAAGCTATTGTGTTCGAATATGCAAAAGTATTAAGTCCATTAATGTCTAATGGACAATATTTTACCAACTCATTGACTTCCATATTTGTTCTGGTATCCAACTGAACCATCCAAGATTTGTCATGCTTAATTCTATTTAAATGGAATATTTCAACCATATCAAAAGAAATATAACTCTGGCTTTCTCTGTAATGAATTATAATGGCAATAGGTTGATTGGAAATCTTCACTTCAACCTCAATCATGTTGGACTCAATATTTTGTGTTGATTGTCTAATGTTGCGTAAATTCTTGGGATATTTTTGCCACATTTTCCACTGTACAGTCTTCTTGAATGTCGTGCATTGTGCTCATTCTATATCTTTATTTATGACACTCATACAAATGATTCTCTTCGCATCCCAAACATTTGATTTGCTAATTTGTACTTTTTTCTTGAGACTCTCCCATCCTTGGTCCATTCCAAGTTGGATTGCTTGGATGATTTCAATTTTGTTTATTCCTTATGAATGGAGGTTTGAATCACTTCTTCCTTTGTTCAATCCTTTCTCTCATAATATCTTTTCAAGAATTCTGAACATGTTCCCTTCCTTTTTTATGTTCATACAAGTTCTTGGCCTTTTTTAATTGCCTCTTTAAGAGTCTCGAGTTCATCGTTTTGAATTGTGTCTTTGTAAAATGAAAGAAATCCACTAAAAAACCACTGGATTTTTACCTTCTCTTCCTTAATGAACCCAACTTACCTTAGTAATGCTATAAATTTTGTCTCATATTCCTCCATGCTCATGGCTCCCAATTTGAGCTCAAAATACTACTCTATTCTCCTCTCATAATAATGTTCAAATAAGTACTTTTTCTTAAAGTGCCTTTTGAAGTGTTTCCACAAAAATCTCTTTTCACTAATATGATTCACTTCAACTAATTCATCCCACCACATGGAAGCCTTCCCCTATAGGTTATAAATGGAAATTCTAGCCCCATATTTGAATAATAATTATGCAATCGAAGATATTTATTCAACAATAATAACCAAGCTTCAACATCTTCTCCCTTCTTGTTCTCACCATCAAAAGTGGGTGGCTTAATCTTCCTAATCTCCCCTTACAACACTTCTTCTACATGTATTTTTTTATGATGCCTAACTGGATACATTTTTAGGATACTGCTAGAATCCTCAGTTGTATATGACATCCTAGTTGCACCATAAAAAGTGGGTGGCTTAATCTTCCTAAGATCCCCTTACAACACTTCTTATCCATGTCTTCTTTTATGATGCCTGACTGGAGACATTTTTGGGCTATTGCTAGAATCCTCCGTTGTGTATGACCTCCTAGTTGCACAAGATGGTGAATGGTGATGCCTCTAACCCCTTGAATCACTCTTATAGTGCCTAGATTTTTCATGGGATCTCTTGTTTGAAATATTCATGTATTCTTTCCCTTGCATAAAATTGATCCAACTTGCATTTGTCTCTGTAACAAGTTTAAGCATCGGATGAGTTGAGTGTTCAGTTGATTTTGTTGCTCTTGAGCCCTCAACATTCTTTCATTATCAACTCTACGATTATGTACATCCATCTTCAAGTTTCTCATACTTTCCAGTAGCTTTATAGCTTATATATTATCTTTGTGCCCATTATATTCTATCTTCTCATTTCCCACACTGATATTCTACCTTGTGGCTTCTTCTCTTAGACCGTATGAAAGTTCCCTTCCTTCTATCTTTACTTCCCCAGTTCTATTATTTATTGTGCTACTTGTAAACTTGTAGCCGATAGTAAGTTGTTGTACCAATATTTGCAATGTGTTTAGATCATGAAATATGTTAGATAAATATTATTTCAAAATTTTATAAATAATTTCATGCATACAATTTTTTTTTGGAAAATACCTCTTTGATTGTTTTTGTCAAATTAGGACATATACCCCTTTTTTGTTAAATTTATTGAAAATTAAGAAGTACAGACTCATAATCGGACTCATTGTGCTTAATCTCCTATTGGTACTATTTCCAATGACTTTTCCCGTGTTCATTTATGATATAATAGTTGAAAGTTACATCTCTTAGAAATCACAATCTTTTCCCATTTTTACCATGTTCTAGTAAATGCACTTATTCTGAAGGACCACATTCTAAGGCCCATACAAGAAAATATGTAAGGAAATAACCCAAAAAAATTCTATCAGCCATTGATAGCCCATATAACTACAAATACCCAGACACTTCTAGCACTTAAATATGATGCTCTAGTGAAAATCTAATAAAATTATGGAATTTCCAACTTTTAACTTCTAAAACTCTTTGAGACTTAGAACTTTTACTCAAAAGTGTTATCTCGCAACTATGCATTTCTGTAAAAATAGAATTTAGGCAAAGTTGCTCAGCTTGATGAGTAAGGAAAATATTGAAATAATTTTTTTTTCCAATTATGAGTTCCTGGGTCACTTTTTCCTCCTCCAAATTTTAAAAAATCGGCCTTGCACCCACCCAAATAATGGATTTTAGCCTTCTACAACATCTCCACTACATGCCCTTTGGGATTTAACCAACTGTAACCCAAGTTATTGTTGTGTTTGGAAAATAACAACATTATCAAGATTTCAACCCAGTATGGGCTCCCATCCATCCTCTGGGTGTTAGTCTTACAAAAAACCTATTTAGCATTTTTTGCGAAAATTGGAGCATAATAGGTTGATGTCCCTCTCTTCCATTTCTAAGGAATATGTAAATGGCATTGGAATTACATTTCTCTCATCAAATTCTGATCAATTCTACACTTTTATGCCTAAATCAATTTTTAGGCTTTGGATATTTTTTAAACCTTTCTAATTTTCTACTGACATGGCATGATGTTGATGTTGTAGGGTGTTAACGTGTCATGACACATGTATGCCAATGTGTAAATGGGGTCCTACATACCACCCCATGACATGGGACATGGCATCCTTCATCGGCATCCCTATCGCCATGCCACTTGGTAGTTCACTTTAATTCAACAATGGTTTCAACAAGGGTGGAAAGTGGTTTAGGCTCTTGGTAAAGGTGGTTTTCCAAAACCGCATTAACGAGACTAAATGAACATGGGATCAACGCGTCATCAAGGTGGTTTTGAAATTTAAGCTCATGCATATTAGGATAAGTGTGAGCTTGTTGATGAGCCTAAATCAATGGTGGTCGTTTATATCTGTCAATTCTTGATCTACCCTAGGTTTTGTTCCACGATCATGAGGTGCATCCCTTTTTGTCTATCACTAGCACTTGGGTGTTAACCATTATCCCCTTTTCCCTGACATTATTATCCAATAGGAACTGGGTCCCCACCCGATGTTGGTTTCGACTCATTGCAAAATGCCTTATAAAAACAACCCTCACGTTCTTGAATGCACCAGTAAGTGCCATGGTTTTAAATTTCCAGGTCATGACATAAAAGATAACAATCGCGCACTTCATAGAGCCATATTAAATGTCATTTGTTGATCTAACAACCATCCAATGGCACGACCTCCTCTCGCCTTTGTACTCCTACATGCATTTATCTAGGAACTCGATTAATGTGGTCAGTACACATCACATCCCCTCATATGTGTGGAAACTCCACATCATTTGCGATCCATGTGACACCTTCATGTCACACCATCCATGTGGAACTTGAGGGGTCCACAAAAAAATCAAATTTTCAAGCAAGTGTCTCTGTAAATTTTTACACTTGGCATTTTTCCATAAACAAGTGGACAACCTGAGTTTACACCTGGACATTGACAAGACAGAAAGTTATTTTTTCAACCAACAAAAATAAGTACTCTGGGCTCTTTACTCTTACTGGTAAATTTCTATCAGTCAACAAAACTGGTAAATTTTGGCATTAATGCAAGATTCTACCCAAGTTTATACGACTTGAATATTCCATTCATGATTTGGTATATTACCAACTTCCATGCTAGTTCTGAAATCCAAATCTATGCACTTCAAGCTGAAAATTGTTGCAACAGATTTTATCAAACATTTCTTAAGCAAACTGAAACTATGTCTGTAGAATTCAATTTTACTCCATGTAGTCCCAATATTGCAACCTATGGATTTGATACCAATCTGTCACATACACAGTGACCTCACCATGCCTTTGGGGCCACTAGGGTACTCAAATAACTTACCAAAACCATTTTTTCATAATTTAATTATCAATTTACAGTGAAAACTATATACATATTTTCCCAAAATAAACATATTCATATATTAAAACGTTACAGGTAAATTCTAGCATGAATGCACTCATACCATGCCAAGCAATCCATGCAATAAGCTATTCACATAATACTAAATTAGACAATAAGCATAACATATATATATATATATATATATATATATATGGAATTTCATGCACAATATGGTCTTATCTTAAAATATCCTCGAACGGACTGTAGAATAAGGAATTTCTTCCCATTCATAGACACTATGTTATATCAATTCTCTCTATAACAAAGGCCACCCCCGAGTTGGGCTATCAATCCACAAGAAGGAATTATTAGTTCAATACCTAACAAAATCATACGTGTCGAACCCACTCCAATGTTATCCCAATCCTCTAGCACTCCTCCCCCATTAACCTACACAATCCAAGGAATTGGGGTCCCCTTCTCCAAGTTAACAATCCCTTGGGTTCCCTTCTATGAGTTAACAGTACCTCGAGTTATTTCCCCAATTCCCTTCCAAGGCTCCAACATAAACCGACTAGAGACTCTCCATGCCAGGACTCCAAGGAACTTAGTTGTAGGATGGGTTCTCTCACCAGGGAACTCAATTTCCCAACACTTGTATCCTAGGGTGACATGCACTTACAACTCTATAATTTCCCCATGTTCTCAGGTATAACTTCAGACTATGGTACAGAGTGATGGCTCAGTGATGACAAAATAATGATGATGGTTGAATGATAGAAAATCATTGAATGAACTAGTTCTTAATAATTTGCATGCATGTTGAGAGCTAGCCAAGTAGCATGGATGGGTGATGAGAAATAGATAAGTGTCATACATGGGATTTGTCAATTTTCCCTTTCTAATCCCAAACTTAGGATAATTAACCCAAGATAATGGCTAATGCACTTTAATTAAGACGTATTAATAAAAATTAGGATAAAATGAATAATAAGGATAACGACTTAACCTATAAGTCACTAAGGTCATCTCCCCCTTAATCCCCCTTTTCACTTTTCCTCTTGTGGAATCATAGCCCTCCATCTTATCTTTGTCCTTCTCAGACTACAATAGTTATGGTTATTATATTAAACGTAAAATGTTAATATGAACATCATCTTGGTCACACTAGACAATTCATGTTTAATTAATTCTAGTCATTTCATAAATATATACATAATTCCATCATTACATACTAGGGCAAAAAATGGGGTGTTACACAAAGCTATCCAGGATGGTAATCTTGATAATCATAGATCATTGACAAATTACCCTTTCCCCAAAGCCTCCATATATCCACCACATCTAGATATTGTGGACCCTTTCACCACAAAAATATCACACAAATTGAAGCCTTGATATTGTATCGTCTTATTTATTGATTTAGTAGTTCAACCTCAACTACTCGAAGCTCATTGTACTTAAAAGGACTACTTCTGGTGCCTATGGAGTTATTTTCAAAAGGAAGTTGGGTTTGTAAGGGTTTCTATATGCCTCTTGTCATTATTACCATATCATGTTTCAATGGAATACTATAGGATGCTTTGTTGCTTCTCATGTTCAAAGAAATCGTATCTTTTGAAAATTATGTATTGAATACTTCTTCTGTATATAGTAAGAAATCCTATATGTAGAGAAGGATTATAACTTAGAACTTGTTGTTTTCAATACTTGAGGTTTTCCAAGGTGGCATGGTAAGTTCTAAAAATGATCTGTGTGAGATCTAATATCTACTGATTAGTCAATAAAATAACAAAAAATGTGTGCCATGTCTATTAGCGGATTGTATACACACCATTCCATTTTTTTATGATATCATTTTGTATCTCCCATGGGATTGCCTCAGCAATAAATTCTGGTAAATTCAACTTTTCCATCTTTGGTTGTTTTGTGGGGATGTCCATGATAAGTTTGTATTACTCTTTGTTTGAACATGGAATTTGATGTGTCTATAAGTTTAGGCATCATTACACAAGTTGTCAAATCCAAGGGCTATATATAATAATAAAAACAACATAATTTTCTATTGTGTTTGGGTCTTGAAAGAGATAGACAAGATTATGGTGAAAAATGCTGTGATAATTTTCAAGTTATTTGGCTTCATCTTTTGTATAAATGAAATCTAACGAGCTATTTATATATTCCTATGAGAATGAAAAACTAATGATTGTGGGTATCTTATTGAAGACCATGGTTTGGTCTTTTGGTTAAGGATCCATGACCATGTATAAAAGGTGTCAACTCATCCAAGTTTTTTGTCTAAAGCAGTGTATGTAAACAAGTATATGGATTTTTTCCAAAGTATGTTTATTTTTCGTTGTGCTAATACTACAATACATTTCACTCCTGGGAGGAAAAAACTCTTTCAAAGTTTTAAAATTTGGATAACCCTGGAGAATATAAGTCATTATTGGGTAGTTTTTCTTAATGTATAGTCATGGTATATTTGTGTGTTCCTATGTATTCAAACAATGATATATTTTATTCTCATCCTTGAAAATAAATATGTGTTTTAAAGTTCCTTTGTGTACATTTTTTTTGTTTATTTGTTGGACATTCATCAAGACTTGAATTACTTTGTTCCATTGAATATAAATTTCATTAAACATGCAAAAATCCATGTCATATGTGCTTCGATTTGTTATCCATTTTATTAATATTGTGTGATTACTTGTCAAGGGTCACATATGTTGTTATTGAACAAAGTAATGGTTCTCCGAAAGTAACAATGGATGGTGTTATTGTGGCAAAAAGTACCAAGGTCAGTGACAAGTTAAAGAATGTAGGTGCAACTCTTGTGAAGCAACTTGGAAATGCTACAAATGACGCTACATGAGATAGTAATTCTATAATTGTGGGCCTATGTCCATTGTAGTCAATATATTGTGAAATTTTAATTTATTATTTCATAGATTAAAAAAATCGATGACTTCATACTCTCTACATTGAGTAATGTGTAGAGTGATGTATTTCACTGAACTGTTATAATTTGACTTGGATATGCTACATAATAATTTGGTCTAGAACCAGTTTTGAATTAGATTCTCATTGACAATAAAATTATTATGTGTAGGCATAATGTGTGCTACCATCCTTACTCATGCTTCATACTTACCTAAATATTCCTATATTTTTATACAAGATTATGTCACTGGATAAGATTAGAGTCTTTGGCGAATTTCTATGTGAAGCTTAGATCATAAATGTATTTGTATTAAATGGTGTCCATTACTTTGTGCTAAATAGGAGTGTGCAATCAAAGCTCCAAACTTTGGAGAAAATAGAAAAGTCAATTTGTAGGATCATGTTGTTCTTACTAGTGGTCAAGTTAGTTCCTTGCACCTCTTTCTTAGATGTTTTTTTTTATTGCCATAATGATTGTTTTGATCCATATGCATGGTACAATAGTTAATTTTATTTAAATTTATGATATTATTTCTATAATTTTTCTTACTATCAAGGGAATTCTTATTTTCAGCTTGAGGATTTGTCTGTTTGCTAATTGACAACATTTGCATGAGAGTTCATGTCTTCAGCATGTTGCACATTAGGTATAGGAACATGTTCATTATTTATATTAACTCTCCAACCATAACTAGGTTTCCCTTATATTTGGAAATTCCCCACCCAATTCCCCTCTTGAAATGAGGATCCACTCGTCATTTCCTTTTTTAGCTTGATTTTCACCAATCTTCCACCCAAGTGATTCCTTGCTACTGTTAGAATTTTAACATTAAGCTAGCATAACATTAGGATCTTTAACTAAGAGAACAACAAGCACAGCAATCAAACACAAGAGACAATGAACACAGTGTTTTTCCTCGGGGAAACCATAAATGGAGAAAACCCCGCAACTTCCTCAGAGATAGAATCAGCACCAAAGTGAAACCCAAAAATAGTAAGATGATCTCCCGACAACAGTAACCTCTTTCTTCCTTGCCCCGGTGTCTTTCTCTTCCTCAGCGCTACAACTGAGTGTGAGTGAGTGTGTGGTAAATAGAGAGGCTAGCTCTCTATTTATACTACTTCCCGACTTGACTAAACCCAACTAGGGCCGAATTCACTAGGTGAGTCTAATAACCCTAGTGCCCCAGAACTGTAGAGACTTTAACCCTTAGACAATAGGAGAGTTAACCACCTTGACTTGACATGACTTGTTTACATTATAGAAACTTCCCAATAGGAACATCAGGGCATGACATGACTCAAGTACATTACAAATACATCGTGGAATAAACATCGAGTTACAATACATAAGAAATACAAGTGAATGCATTCTAAAGTTACAATTACATCAACACTCCCTCTTAACTAGGAAGGTATTCTCTCGACACAATTTATCAGCACAAGTCTTCTTCTCTGTATCATCTGGATCATCATCAAGTCTTCGTCATCTTCACCTTCAAGTCATCTCTATCTTCAAACCACCTTCATCTTCAAGTCATCTTCACCTGGATCTGGATCATCACTCGATCTAGATCATCATCATTGGATCTGGATCATCTCTGGAGCATCATCTCTGGATCTGGATCATCCCTTGATCTGGATCATCTCTGCTGGATCATCAACTCTGAATCTTCATGGGTTCTATCTCATTATTCTTCTCATCACAGGAATTTCTACAGAGCCAGACCTTTTTCATGCTGGTTGTAGGCCTACCCTCTGTGTAGGTCTTGTCCAGCACTTATATCTGACCCTAAGTCAGAATGGCCCACCCAGCACTTACATCTGATCATGTAGGAACCAATCCTATAATCATATCAGAAGGCACACCTAGTACTCACATATAACCATATGGTAACATATCCCACAACCCTATCAGAAATTCCCATCACTCACATCCGTCAACCAATGTAGGAATGGATCAGCACTTACACTTGGCCATGCAAGGAACCAATCCTACATGCCGAAAGGCTCTGCACTTATATCTGACAACCAATGTCAGAAAGGCTCAGCACTTATATTCGACACATGCGAGGAACCAATCCAACATGCATGTTCTAAAAGGATCTGCACTTACATTGTACACATGCGAGGAACCAATCTAACATGCATGTTCGAAAAGGCTCTGCACTTACATTCGACACATGCGAGGAACAAATCCAACATGCATGTTCGAAAAGGCTCTGCACTTACATTCGACACATGTGAGGAACCAATCCAACATGCATGTTCAAAAGGGCGTGCACTCACATCTGATCATGTAGGAACCAATCCTACAGTCATATCAAAATGTCCCCTTGTCCCAAATTGAGCTACTTGGTAACTGACCAGGCTCCTCCATTCCCATAATGGAATTCAGTGCTTACTTCTGATCATGTAGGAACAAATCCTACAGTCACATCAAAATGGCTCAGCACTCACATCTGACATGGAAGGAACCAATCCTCTCACCATGACAGAATGGCTCAGCCCTTACATCTGACCATGGAAGGAACCGATCCTCTCATGTCAGAATGGATTTGGGTCTCATCATTTCCCTTTGGAGGAAACCTCAATCTGGAGAACACCAAGCTTCTCCCTGAAGTACTCAAACTTCACCCTAGCCAATGGCTTCATCAACACATCAGCTATCTGTTCCTCCGTCGCAACATACTGGAGCTTCACTACTCCCCTTTGCACCATATCCCTGATATAGTGATACTTGATCTCGATATGCTTCAACTTTTCATGGAACACTGGATTCTCTGACAACTTTACGCAACTTTGGTTGTCACAATGTATACAAGTAGCATCCATCTGGAGATCAAATAAATCATACAGTAGCTTCCACAGCCATACTGCCTCACAACTAGCTGAACAAGCTACGACATACTCTGCTTTAGCCGTACTGAGTGACACAAAGGATTGCTTCCTTCTAAACCAAGAGATCACACCTAATCCCATATTGAAGCAACACCCTGAAGTGCTCTTCCTATCGATGGCACTGCCTGCCCAATCTGAATCAACATAACCTTCCAGATTAATTTTATGATTTGCCTCATACTTGAGCCCATAATCAATTGTACCCCTTAGGTACCTCACAATATGCTTTGCAGTAGTCAAGTGAACATGTCTTGGATCTGTCAAGAACTGGCTCAAGGTGTTCACAGCAAAGAAAATGTATGGTCTCGTGTTTGTCAGGTACATCAAGGACCCAATCATCTGATGATACATCATAGCATCAACCACTTCTGATGAAGCATCACTCAACAGCTTTAGGTTTGATGCCATAGGTGTGGTCATGGCCTTGCAGTCCATCATCCCAAACCTCTTCAGGATCTCTACTGCATACTACCCTTGTCAGAGGGATATTTCATCCACATTCTGCCACACCTCAATGCCTAGAAAATAATGCATCATACCCAAGTCCTTCATTTCGAACTTGGTAGCAAGATTTCTCTTCATATCAGCAATCAACCCATCCATAGTTGTTACAAATATATCATCTACATACAGTAGTAGCGTCACCGAGTTGCCATCTTCAACCTTGTAGTAAAGGTTGGAATCTGCTTTACTCTTGGTAAAGCCCAAATTGGATAGAAAGCTATCAATTATGCCATACCATGTCCTGGGTGCCTATTTCAAACTGTACAGGGATTTCTTCAGTCTACACACATGAGACTCCCTGTCATGTGTCTCAAAACCAAGTGGTTGTTCTACATACACTTCCTCTTCCACTACACCATTCAAGAAAGCAGTCTTGACATCCATTTGGTGTATCTTCCATTTCATTACTACAGCTAGAGCAAGTACTGATCTGATGGAAGTGTATCTGGATACAAGTGCAAAGGTTTATTCATAGTCTATTCCTTCTTTTTGTGAGAAACCATGAGCCACAAATCTTGCCTTATATTTCTCTATGCTACCATCTACAGCATGCTTGATCTTGTAGATCCATTTGGAAGTTACAACTGAATTCCCTTCTAGTCTTGGGACAACATCCCAAACATCGTTCTTCATGATCGATTGATACTCTTTGATCATAGCATCCTTCCATTCTTTCCGTTTTGCCGCTTCATCATAATTGGAAGGCTCTTCATTGATAAAGTCACACAGTAAAGCTACATATCCGGAGCAAGATCTGGTTCTCTTTCTTTCTCCGTGATTCTCTTCTGGAGCCCCATATCTTTCTGCACCTTGAATAATTTCTCGTACCCAAGCAGTTTTCCTCTTATGAGGATTCTTCTCCTGAGGTGGATCTACAGGTCTTTGTAGTTATTCAAATTCTCGATCTTCTTCTTGAATTTATTTGTTCATGGTTGTATCATGAATTCTGGGTGCTTCTGCTTCATCAGGTTCTTCAGCAGGTCTCTTTCTGGGTTTGTTGTAAGCTATGTCTTCATCAAATGTTACAATTGTCGATCTTCTTGAATCTTGGGAAGTATATTCTGTAAGCCTTCGAGCTTTCAGAGTATCCCACAAATATACCCTTCTTTCCTGAAGGATCTAGTTTCATTCTCTTCTCTTTTGGAATGTGTATGTACACTGGACAACCGAATATTCTGAGATGGCTGACTTCTGGTTTCTTGCCGAAGAAGACTTCTTCAGCAGTCTTGTTCTCAAGTACGGTTCTGTACATACACCGTTGTTCTGGCAGCTTCTTCCCATAGATGCATGGGAAGATTCTGATCATGAAGCATTGCTCTTGTATCTTCCATGATAGTTCTATTCTTCCTTTCTGCAACCCCATTTTGTTGTGGATTATAAGGAGTGGACAACTCCCTCTTAATCCCTGATTCTTTACATAAGTCTTTGAATTCATTTGATGTGAATTCTTCGTCGTTATCTAATCGAAAGGTCTTGATCTTCTTTTCTGTGTGGCTCTCGATCAAGGCTTTGAATTCCTTGAACTTGCTGAAAACTTCATCTTTGTTTTTCATGAAGTAAATCCATGTCTTCCTAGAAAATTCATCAATAAAAGAAACATAGTATACATACCCGCTTAGTGAACTTGATGACATTGGTCCGCATACATCAGAGTGGATGATTTCTAAGATTCCTTTTGCCTTGCTCTCGCTACTTGGAAATGTCTTCTTTGAATTATTTCCTTTCGCACATCCTTTGCAGACCCCTTCATGTTTTGCTTTAATTTGTGGAAGACCTTCAACAGCTTTGCTTGCAAGTGGTAGTTCTCTGTAATGCACATGTGCAAGCCTTCTATGCCAAAGTTCATTTGGCTCTACTATGTCATGTACCAAAGCTTATTCTGGATGGCCCTTCAATTTGTATAATCCTCCTTCTTGTTCTCCAATTACTATTGCATCGTCAATAGTCTTTCCTCTTGACCACATGAGGACTTGGCCATCTACAAATGCAACCCTCATGCCTTTTGCATCCAATGCTGATATGGATAGAAGATTCTTCTTCAGTCCTGGTACAAACAAGACATCCTTCATTTTCATAGACTTTCCAGAGTCTAGCTTGTAGGAGGATTCACCACTACCTTTTATGGGATATTGGTGATCATCCCCAAGTTTCACCTTATGGGGTGAATTATGTTCGGATAGTTTCTCAAAGGATTCCTTGAAACCTGTCATGTGTTTGGAAGCCCCATTGTCAATAAGCCAATATTTTCTTCCATGAGTGACAGTTCCCGTGAGAGCAGAGATCAGAACATATTCATATTCACTTGAAGAGTCTTCACTTTCTTGTTTTACTCTCTTCCTGGGAGGATCATCATCCTCAGCAGTGTGAGCATGATGTCTTCTTTTGGAGTTCCTCTTCTTCTTGGATCCATTCTTATTCATGGGATAGTTTCTAGAAAAATGTTTTATTCCATCGCATGTATAACATCTGATTTTGGATGGATCCCTTCTTGCAATGTTATTTTTCTGATGAGAATGCTTACCTTGGTGATGATGATTTTCCCTTCTTCCTTTCTTGGAGTGTACTGTGAGAGCTTGATCTTCACTTCCCATATTTTCTTCTCGAGCTGCTATTCGAGATTCTTCTTGAGAACATTCTTCCCACAATCTACTAAACTTGACTAACTTCTTTCTAGCACAGATTCCTTGGATGAAAGAATCCCATGACCTAGGGAGGCCATTCAAGGTTGTCATCACAATTTCTACATTCTCCACTTCTTCATCTACTGCTTCAAGTTGTTCTTTGATCTGGGAGACCCTTGTGAAGTATGACTGGATGGTCTCCTCATTCTGAATCTTTACATTCTTCAACTGGTTCCTTAGAGTCATCTTCTGATTGATGTTCTTTCCTTCAAATAGTTTGGTTAGGACATCAAACATGGATTTAGGTGTCTTGAGGGAGGACACTTGTGGTATGAGGTGATCCTTGATAGAATCAGCAATGATCCTCTTTTCCATAACCAACTTCTTCTTATGTAAGGCCTTGGCCTCACCTCCCTCTGGAACTGGATTCTCCTCACTGATATAGGAGTCCAACTCATTTTCTTCCAGGACCAGGGAGATCCTATATTTCCAGGCTTGGAAGTTATCAGCTCCCTCAAGATTTTCATCAAGCTTGGTATGATGAGACATCTTAACTGAGAACCTCAAATGTAAATACAAAAGATTATATCTTACCAGGTTAAGATGTCGGATCTGGATTTGAAGCTGAAATCCTGTAGTGCTAGTTCAGGAGCAGATTAGGGTTTTGATTTTTCGGAGTTCTATCCAACCAAATGATTTGAATTTGATCCCTAACTTCTATTTTGGGGAGGAGATCAATCCAGGCCTGGGCTCACTAAAAAATTCCACTTCTGTGAAAAGCCCTAATTTTCGGTAGCAGTGTCGGGTCCAAAACTGAAAAACCTCAGAATAGGATTCTGCTTCGACAGAAAGATGCACCATAGGGAGGAGAGTTATTCCACCCTACTTTTGCTGAAAATCTATGGAGAGAGATCCACAAAATAGGAATCCCTAGTTCCCGCAGCTGCACAGTGTCTTCTTCTCAGGTTAGCTCTGATACCATGTTAGATTTTTAACATTAAGCTACCATAACATTAGGATATTTAACTGAGAGAACAACAAGCACAGCAATCAAACACAAGAGACAATGAACACAGTGTTTTTCCTCGGGGAAACCATAAATGGAGAAAAACCTGCAACTTCCTCATAGATAGAATCAACACCAAAGTGAAACCCAAAAATAGTAAGATGATATCCTGACAGCAGTAACCTCTTTCTTCCTTGCCCCGGTTTCTTTCTCTTCCTCAGTTATGCGCTACAACTGAGTGTGAGTGAGTGTGTGATAAATAGAGAGGATAGCTCTCTATTTAGACTAATTCCCGACTTGACTAAACCCAACTAGGGCCAACTTCACTAGGTGAGTCTAATAACCCTAGTGCCCCGAAACTGCAGGGACTTTAACCCTTAGACAATAGGAGAGTTAACCACATTGACTTGACATGACTTGTTTACATTATAGAAACTTCCCGATAGGAACATCCGGGCATGACATGACTCAAGTACATTACAAATGCATCCCGGAATAAACATCGGGTTACAATACATAAGAAATACAAGTTACAATACATTCTGAACTTACAATTACATCAACAGCTACCACCTTGAGTTTCTTGTTGCTTTTGACAATTGTTGCTTACGATGGGACTACTTTCTTTATTGATGTCAACCAAAGTGTTTTGGGTTTTAAATTTTAAGTCAATGTGTATTTTCACTAATTATGGTTGTTGTTACTTGAAATGTTCTTGGCTACTTGGGAGCTATGGAAAGGAATATTAATACACACTTTAGGACTCAAGTATGGTTCTTTGGCCAGAGGGGGTAATACACAGTAGAATTAATCAGCTGGCTACCTAATTTCACCACAACATCAACTTGAAAATTTAAGAAAACAAAATGCCATACTTGAAGAACAAGGGCATGTTAAATGCTCAAGGAAATATGTAATAGACTAGATTAAATCACCAATATCAAATCCTCAGATAAAAATACCTTTCCATTGGGCACCTCAAATTATAGAGAACAAAAGTTGATAATGGTAGGTGAAGAAGAAATTGAGAGGAACAAATAATATTTGATATAACAATGAGTAAGGAAATCATTGTTTTCAAAGGATGAATAAACATCATAGACACTCATGGAGTTAGATAGTCTTGAAGTATCCAATGACATGTAAATGGGTTTGCTGGGTATTAAACAAATGAATCCAACAAAGTAAGTGTTAAATTCAATGAAGCATAGGATCATCATCCTGCATGAATTCAAATGAGAAGAGAAGGCTACATAAGAGAGAGAATAATTTAGCATAGACTGATTAATTACTCATGGCAAAATTGTACACACATAGAGACAAAAATGGAATAATATGATTATATTCATGAATCAGTAATTAATATGTAATACAATGGCTATACATATAGGAGAATTTGAATTCCTAAGATTGGATTCAAATCTACCAACCTGGATTGACTCAGTAGCTAACTCAGTGTAGGAAATATCACCACTAGAGCTAACTAGTACAAGTTCATTGAAGTGGGTAGGTGAGTGAATTCGCCCTACCTCCCTTGAATCATGCAACTAGCGCTAGAGTGACTGACAGTGATGTAACTGATGGGAATCAAAGCATAACTAAACATAACTGAGCACTAAATAGGGTCAATTGTTGGACACTGTTGGTGGCTCTTAGAGTGTGTTCCTAAATTATAGGGATTGGTCATTTAGGCACATAAACTCATGCAATCAGGTGCAGTAAGTGGAACGTGCCTCGTAAGTGTGTCCCTCATGCACTAGTGGAGTGATAAAGACCTCTTAATCTAGGAAAATAAACAATTAGACTATGTGGTCAAAGGGAGTATTAATAATAATCTCAACCCCCCCCCCCTTAATCCTGAATTTGGACAACCTGGGCCATGGAAACTAAGACCAAGGTCACCCATACAATCTAAATGCAAAAAGTAATAATTGCTTAAAAAAACCGAGGAAATGGGAAAAAGGTCATGGGAAAACACCCCCCTTAAAATAAGCAGGTAAATCAGGATCAAGCTTTCATATCAAGAGAAAATTTCTTCTTGAATAAAAAAAATTGTGAAAATGTTTCTGTAACCTGCTTCTTTCCAGTGCAGTGAAGCAGCGTGATGGTCCTTACGTGCACTAGTATCCTGGGATTGTGCATGTGAACCTCTCCATATTGTTCCAATCCGATGATAGTCAAAAGAATGAATGTTTCCTTTGGCTCTTCTTTCTGGAGGAAGAGTGACATGATCCAATTTGTTCTTAAGTGAGCAGAATTGTTGATCATTCCTTACCATCATGTAGCATCTCTCTGGGAGCTTGTTGCACCTCTCTGAAGGAAGTGAATTTTCTTGACATAGCGCAAGGTTCTATTTTTGAAACTGGGATCTTGTTCTCCTCGTGTTATATGGATCTCCAGTCATGTTCCTAGCTACCTCAATAACCTTTTGTGCCCATTTAGGCCTAGGATTGGGAGTAGGGACTGGATTTGGATATGGATCACTGTGAAACTCATCTTCAATTTCATAAACGGATTCAATTGGGTCCTCTACTTCGGATTCTGAATATGAAACATTAATGGAAACATTATCATATGTAAAAGGTGTAGGTAGAATGGTTTTATGTCATAACCCCAAAATTTCACAAAAATTTAAAATTTTTAAAGTAATATAAAATGTCTGAAGTCGTAGTTTAATAACTGCTAGCGGTTAGCAGAAAATGAAACAGTTAACAATATGTAGTGATTAACTTTAAACCCATAAAAACTAATACTATTTTAATTTTGGTAAGTTATATAAAATGACTTGCATTCAGTTGCTTCTAGTTGTACTGATGATTTACTTTTGTCAACTAGGTGAGAAAGCCATGTTCTAAATCGGGGCTTACTTAGCAACTGCTAACTCAACTAGATTTTCCGGTTCTTACAGGTTTAGCAAGTAAAATTTTGAACAAGTAGGAGTTTATTTTTGCGTTAAGTCAAGAAGTACTTCTTTAGCATAATAAAATGCTAGAGCATAAATTGATTAATAGAAAGCAAGGCTACGATGAGGTAAAGTAACTTCCTTTGCTGCTTTTGGATCTAAGATGGTGTTTTAAGTTAGTCGTAAAGACCATTATTCTTAACATACTTAGTGCCTTTATCCAGAATGAGTTCTACTTAAGTTTCTTTCTATTGTTTTATACCTAGTCACTTACATAATCTATTGATGAGCATAGGGCTCATAATTTAATATGGAAATACTTTTACTGTAGCATAAGTTTACTGCTATTGTTATGTTTAATACTCAATGTACTGCTTTGTATGCATGAATACAATCCTATGATCCTCAAGGAATAAGTTTACCATAGATTACATAGCTCTACTTTTAACTCTTCTTTAGTAGTGAAGAATATCAACTTGTTTATTTGTATACAGTTATAATTATCTCCTTGCACTACTAGACATCAAGTTATAATTTTCGATTTCTAGTTAATCACTATGCCACATGTGTTTTTGTAATATTACATTACCATATTGTTAATAATGTTACTAAGTAGTTTTACTTATATCCTTAGGTAGTCTTACTACCTTGTAATTACCATGGTGTGGTATAATAAATGATTTGATTTATTATGAGTTTGGTTCTTCATAGAAAACAACAATAACACTAACCCCAAGAAGGGTTTAAACTATAACACTGTCGACTTTATGCAATCGTAAGAATTATACTAGGGTGGAAATACTACCTAGCAATTACCTCCACAAAGTTAACTATAGATAGATGACTTTATCAGTTTTGTTCTTACATAAAACTAGTCCTAAAACATTGCTTAAATCATTGAATACAAGGTTTGTAATAAGAGCAATTAGAAATGCAAAAGGCTAAAGATCGAAGGCATAAATTCCAATATTGATCACGATATATATATATTCTTTTACAAATGATTGATTGAAATGTTATCAAAATGCAATTAATAACTAATTTAATACAAAACAATATCATTAGTTGCATGGTATATATGATTGGCAATTATGTGATTTTCAATCGACAGTGCAGGGTTGACTATAGGGATCAACCCACTTTTGATTAAAAAATTTTACGGGCACGTGGAGGAGTCTCCACCATGCAATGGTTAATTTAAAACTCAAAAATGAAACCCTACTCTCTTCATTTTCCATCTAGGGTTTGCTCTGCGCTGAGGGAGTTCTTCGCGGCCATGAGAGGCCTGTTGGTACACCGTTTGCTAGCTCCGTTGTATGTAGTATAGTACTGCATTATTTGTGCAAGTGTTAAGGGATTCGTAGTTTGTGATTTAGTTCTTTCTGTGAGTTGTTGGAACACGGTGAGAGTGATTTTAGAACTCTATCAGTAGCTCGAAAACTGGAATAGTGTTACCCTATCTCTGCATGTGACTTGCTCCAGCTTCAGGAATATTAAAGGAATAACCTCGCTACCTCTGTCACAGGGTTGACACAAGGGTTTGGTTGCTTCTAGGTGCAGTTAATCGAACAGGTTTAGTTCTCTTCTTGGCTCCAAACCTCTTATTTGCAGGTAAAAAGCTTCACCCTGCACTCATCCCTTTCATTAATTTATAGCAGGTTTTTAATACGATGAATAAAATTTCTAACTATCGATTTGGCTTGGACTTGCAGATTACAGTCACGGCTTCAGATTTGAAGGCAAGCCTCTCCGGCGTTGGTTAACTTCATGGCCTACAACTAGTAAGCCCCGGTCTTGTCGTGGCATATCCCTACTTGCAAATGGTTGTTGGAAGGAGTTTACAGTTCGAAGGAAGCATGGCTTCGGTTTCTTCAATGGTTTAAATGTTTAGTATGTTGTTACTCCAATTTTACTTTAAAACCATTGTTGTTTATGCTGGGTAATACCGTCCCTTGAGCCGTGATATGTATTTTGTTTTTTTGGTTAAGACTTAGCCTTGCGGCTCGATAATGTAACATAGTTGGTTTTTTTTTTAAAGAAAGGATTCATTAAGCTTTAAATTTCCATTTGAGCTCTGTCTCGTTTTACTTTTAGATGTGCACTGTGGTTTCGTTAGCCTGTAAATAATGTGTTTATTTTTCTGTATAAAATATTTATAATAGATATTTACTTTCCGGAAAAGACTGTGATCAGTCTAATGCATGGATTGTAGCCTTCTTGTTAAATTTATTACACAGTTAACAATGTAACTGGTTATAACTTATTACAGGTTAAATTGTATTTGAATAGATTAGTCGAAGGGGTTTCGACCCTTAGGTTTTCATAGGTATAAACCTGTATGGTTTTAAATTTTTAAAATGCACAAATATAAATAATTCTTAGTTATTTCATTTATTATTTATAAATACATTTATTTTTATTTCCTACTTTGTGATTTATAATTATTTGGAGCTCTGTAGAGAAGAGAATGTTAACTCTATAACTCTGTTTATTTTACATAAATGAAGGGTTTATAAATGAAAACCTAATTTGGTTTTTATTAAGTAATAGTTGAGATTAAGTTAATATTTTAAAAGAAGAAACTGTTTAGTTATTTACTTGTTTATATACTTTCTTGAAGATTAGTTAATATCTCCTATAAAAATTTATTTCCTATCAGTATACTGTAATACTAGTGTAATTTACTATTTCTTTTACCTGCATTTTCATTTAGTTAAACTAAGTAAAAACAGTAAAATATAAACAAACATAACACTGTTTTTTCATTGCATTTTAAAACATTGAAATAAAATTTACTCTGTTTACCTATAGATACAAAATCATATCTACTATTTCCATTCTCTTAAGGATTATTTCATTTATTTAAAGCATTCTAACTGTACTAGAGTACGACCTGGTTTCCAGGTGTGGAAAAACACAGCTTAGAAAATTTAATTTCTTTCTATTTCATTATTCCCTAAAATATTTTCATTTCTATAGAAATCTAATAAGAATACTAAATCTAACATTTCACAAACTCTAAACTTTTAACATTCAGGTAGCAAATAAACTAAAATTTATTTAACTAAGACAGTAAAATAAAATAGCATAGAACCTATTGAGGACAAGATGACAACAGCTTGAGGAGGTAGTTCATTTCTACCAATCTCCTGGAGAGCGCTCAAACAACGCTTCCTCAGGACCCCCAAGCCTGTTCCTGCTCTTCTTGGCTGAGAACTGGGTGGAGAATGCAACTGTAGAACCCTCTGTCACCTGACTAGTTCAATACCTCAGTAAAACAATCCGCTCTCAGCAGTATGATCTTCAGCTTAAAAGCTGCAACTAGATCAATCTCAGCAGTTATCCCCTCAGACACTTTCCAAATTCCCTTCCATTGAATTTCTCTGAAGTAAATTCATTCACCATGAATGATCACTTCTCTAGAATGAGCAGCCTCAACTCTCTTCAATGGGAAATTTTATAGATATGCCTAGGTCTCCTGGGTCAGTTTTCATTAATTGAGCCACCTGCTCTGATTCCACTTTCTTGGGGAATCATGACCACAAATATAGGGAGGTTGCCACCTGCAACAGTTGGAAGTGGTTTGAGGATGCTACCACATGTCAGTTTGCTCTCCACCCAGTCTCCTCCACCAATTTGACCAGTAAACACTCTTTTAACAGCTCTCCTAAGTTGTTGTCTCCTCATTTATTTATTTATAAATAAAATATTCTGAATTTACATTAAATATTCTTGACCCCACTGGTCATCAATTACAACTTAGCATAAAATTTAACATATTGTTCCTCAAATAATATAAAATTGTTTTTGCAAAATTGGGGCATGTGACATTTTACCTCCCCTTTCAAATGGAAGCTGGGACTGTACTAGATCTGAGTATGGCAGAAAGTGTGAGAATTCATATGCCTTGGAGGCATGGCTTACAACACCCTTCATCGCTATAATCTTATGAGTTAAGATATATGATATCTCCATTGAATAGGACCAAATACCACTCGCTTTGGTGGGCCATTATGTGTCATATGGTATACAAATAACCAATTTTCAGCTAAAGAAGTCACATAGAGTACATATTTGAACACTCCATGCTACTTGATTGAACCCTTTCCTTCATTTCAAATTTGAGTATCATCACCCATGTGAATACTCGTACCATCAGTAAGTTGTAATGAAGAGAATGATTCTCTACATGCAACCATATGATTGGAAGTTCTTGAGTTAATGAGGAAGGCATGAGATTTTGAACAGCTAGCTTTTAATGCATGGCATATCTCATCATGATCTTCAGTCTTGTCTCCAAAGTCAGTATTCCTTGCACCTTCAAGGAAGGAAATATTGTGTTTCTCAAGGAGTTTTTCCATCTGATCAATGGTCTTCTTCATATAACAGTTTTCTGTATGGTTTCCTTTCTTAAAGTAAGAGTACTTTCCCTTGTCAGACCTTTGATGTTTGTCCTTCCTAGAGCATGAGGCTTCATCTAATAGATCAAACTCATATTTAGGTTCAAATTTAGTTTTTCTTTTCTCTTTGCCTTTATTCTTCCTTGTTTCTAGTGCATTCCTTGTCTCGCAAGCGAAGAGAGCTTGATTTGGAGAGGCTCTGAGAGCTCCCATATGTATGATATTGTCTTGTTCTTGGATTAGAGACTTTGTGAAGGAATCAAGAGATGGAAATTGCTAATCAGGAGTAGTCAGTCTCCCAGATTGAAAGGTAGATACCAACACTGAGAATTCTAGGCCAAGTTTGCTCAGTATGGAGAACACCAGTTGCTCATCCTTCTTCTCAATGTGTCATTGCTTGCATTGCATTACTAGTTATTTGAATTTAGTGAATAATAGTTGTATTGTGTTAAAGTTACTGGGTTGTAGTGCTATCATCTCATTCTCCAAGATATGGCCCCTCAGCTCATCTTTTTTTCCAAACAAGGATTCGAGCTTATCCCATACTTCTTTCGGAGTCTTGAGTCCATAAATATGGAACAAAAACTCTCTGGAGATGTGGATGCACATGTAGCCAAAAGCTTCATCAAGCCTATCCAAATGCTTTGATTTTTCAATATATTGTTGGGGTTCGAATTCTCTACCCATGGTCATCCTATACAGACCATTCTTGTGCAAGGAAATCTACATGTATACCCTCCAATCAAGGTACTTGAAGGGTGCAAGGATTATGGGAGTGAGAGCTGCTGAATTTTCCATTTCACAACTTTCTTGATCAACAATTATTCAAGAAATATTTGAATGTACCTGCAAAAACACTACAAAACAACTCAATTAGAATTAATTTAGCTCAAACACCCTTCACTTCAACATGTGCACTCTCTCTGAGTACATCACACTTGGATAGACTTCTATGGATAGAATCCAGAGGTAGCAATGCAATTATTCCATGAATTATGTGGAAACTCAATGGATTTTGATGCATCAATGGAAGTTTATGAGGTTCGAGGTAGGCATGGATACCTCCTATGATACCATATTAAATTCAATGAAGCATAAAATCATCAGCTTGTGTGAATTCAAATGACAAGAGAAGGATGCATAAGAGAGAGAAGAATTTAGCATATACTGATCGATTACTCATGGAAAAATTGTACACACATAGAGACAAATTGGAATCATATGATTATATTCATGAATTAGTAATTAATATGTAATACAATGGTTATACATGTAGGAGAATTTGAATGCCTAAGATAGGATTCAAATCTACCAACTTGGACTGAATCGGGAGCTAGCTCAGTGTGGGAAAAATCACCACTAGAGCTAACTAGTGCAACATCAGATGACTAAAACAGTTCACAACCAGTTAACTAAAGTGGGTAGGTGAGGAAATTTGCCCTACCTCCCTTAAATCATGCAAACTAGTGCTAGAGTGACTGAGAGTGATCTAACTGATGGGAGTCAGAGCATAACTGAACATAACTGAGCACTGACTAAGGTCAACTATTGGACACTTCTAGTGTCACTCATAGTGGGTTCCTAAATTATAGGGACTGGTCCCTGGGGCACCTAAACTCATGCAATCAAGTCCAGTAAGTGGCGGATGTCCCCTAGGTGTGTCCCCATGCACTAGTGGAGTGATGAAGACCTCCTAAGCTAGGAAAATAAACAATTAGACTATGTGGTCAAAGGGAGGATTAATAATAATCCCAACAGTAAGTCTATGCATTGGGCATAAATATCGAGTCTAACAACATAAACACTCATACATTTTACTCGACAAATGAATATAAATATATCTAATATGTATAGGAAAGATTCAAACAACTTGAAATTATTCTATGTACTATGTGCATAAATACTTCATACAAAATCAGAACTAACAAAAGACAACTATACTAAAACAGGAAAGAGTCAAACAACTTGAAATTCTTTCTATGTACTCTTCCACAAACTCAATTTTGTTAGCCTTAAATATATAACATCCTGGTGTACAAGATTTCAGTATTGCATAGAGAGGAAAGGTGTGGACAAATAAGAAAGCTAAACACATAAAATAGATAGGAACATGCTTTGAAAATAAGGAATGAATCCAATGACTCGTTTCTTAAATTTCATAAATTACAACAACCCATAGGGTTATTGGTAAAGCTCCTTCTCTAGTTGCAAAGAATTCCTCCCTCTTTTCTTGAAGAAACATATCTCCTTTAAAGCATATTAGGAGAGAAACAATTGGTGTGCTCGATACCCTATGATATCATGGGAGAGTTGGATCTTCATGATAACCAAACTCGGTCTCTAAGTTGGGTCACTGTCCCTGTCCTCCATAATTTCTTGATTATCCTTTTTGCTTCAAGATGCTTCTAAAACTATAAAGTATTTCCCTTGATTTTCTCCTTTAATATGCATCATTGATACTTTAAATGTTTTTGTGTGCGCTTCACTTTGGGAAAAAGAAGTTGGTTTGATTTAATTAGTTCTTCTCTTTTAGAAGACCTCAGGCATCCTTGATACCCTTCATGCATTAATGGCATAGCTCCAATGGCCACTGGAAAAGGATGTAATACCCCCAGTTTTTACTTGGATTGTATTTCATCAAAATTATGTAAATGATGTAAATATGCTAGTATGGATTCCTAGTGCGGAGCTCAAGGCCAAGGCCAAACTGAATCCTGTGATGTCAAGTGTCAATCTTAGAACTCATCGAAATTCTGCCATGTGCTTTAAATGAGTCAACTACTTCATCTTGACTATTAAACTCAATAATTGAATGCATGTGTGAGGTTGGTGGGAAAAGTCACTTCATGTAGTTATTGGAGCATGGGGGTTGTCAAAGTTATGTTAGTTGTCAAAAGTCCTTTTCTTCTATGGTCAGAAGCTATGCTAGTTGTCCTTTCACCATCATCTCATATCCTTTAGAGTCAATACTCATTCTATCATTCTCTCATGCAGTTTTCTACACCACGTAGAGTTTCCTTTTGTTGTTCATGACCATTACCAGACTATGGATAACCCATAAATTTGAATTTAGAGACAGAGATACATAATTGAAGGGAAAATAGATGGTTGTAGGTAAGCATAGAGGTTGGGAAAGATATGAACCTTTACCCATTGGTTCTGCTACTTTTGTTTTCTTGAGAAACTGTGAATTAATGTTGTTGCGGGTTCTTCAATAGCATACAATAGGTTGGACTCTTACTGCACACACTGGTAAGTAATGTAAGGGTTGGATTTCCTGAGGGAACTATGTATAAGTGAAGGGAAATGCCTTCCTTTTGTTCTGTGGGGCAGTTGCAAGGAGTGCCATGGCTTTGATGGTTTAATGATATCCATGTTGAGCTTTGGATGGGGTTTTGGATAAGCATGGAGAGTAGAACAAGTTGTGGATTTAAAGAGAGAAGCATGTAGGTATTTCATTTTCCCTGGTGACCTCATAGACCAACTTGGGGGTGGCCTCTCAATAGAAAGAGAATATGTTGGACACAATGCCTACAGTTGGGTGGAAATAACTCTTACACAACCAGTTACTTGGAGCTTCATTGTTTAAAGATAAGTATTATTTTGTATCTGATGTGCAACAATCGTATTATTATGCTTGTAAATGCATGTGTTGTGTGTGTGGATGAGTTTATTTACATTGTGTATTTTCATTATGAATTTGTGCACATATTTTAACTGTTATGAATTTGTAATATGGTTGTGGGGAAAAATTTAGAAGCTTGAATTAGTTAATATCCACTCTATTAGTTGAATTGGTGAAAGGGTATGTTACAAAGGAAATCACCCTTCTCCTTTGCTTTTAAGAAATGAGAACCTCTTCCTCCACCGAATGGAAAATCGACCAACTAGTATAGGATGGATGGAATTATGGTTGATTGGCTTTTGCTTAGGTGGATTCCCGATTAAAAAGGAAAACAAATGGTGCTAGCATCCTTTAGTCTGAGTTGAAGGGATGCATGTCTCCTTCTTATTGGTAACTAGAATGTTGACTAGATAGGTTTACCCCACATGTTGCATAGTTGGCATGTGATATATCATTAAGATTCCCTCTATAGTGACATGGTAGATCCCTAAGGAATCTTCAATATCTTTTGAATCTATCTAACTGTAGTGGGTCATTGATCTTAGAGTAGGAGTAGATCTGAGCCATTGGACTTATTTGTTGGAACTCATTGCAACCATTTGCAAGGGACCCCTCCTTGGTACTACTCAATTGTGTATTTGTGTGTGAATGGCTATGATTTCATGCTAGAAGCTGCATGGTTGAATCTACACCATTGGTGAGGGACCACCCCCTATTACCTTTTGCACATGTATTTTTGAGAGAATGACTACGATTGAACATTAGAAGTTGCATTGTTGATCTCTATCCATTTGTGGGGGTAACCTTCATGTTACCCCATGTTACACAGAATTTTCATCCTCATCATGATCATGAACCTTGTACACCTTTTCCTTTCCTTGATCCCTGAAGTGCTTGGCCAAAATCTTTGGAAGATGAATTCTAAGGTTTTTTCCCTTTGAAAAACCCCTATTTTGAGAGGGTGATTCCCTTTGTTCTCTAACAAGGTGTGTCACCCCCCATTTATGCACTTTGTATCACTATAGGGTGCGTCACCAACACACTTTTCTTATGTATAGGATGTGTTGGTGCCTGTACAAAAGGAAAAAAGAGAAGATTCGAGAAGTATCTCGAAGGAGACCATTGTGGAGGTTTATCCCTTCCATTTAGGGTGGATCCCACTCGCCTCCCAACTTAGTAGGATCACACCTCATCATTCTCCCTTAATCCTCTCCTCCCTTCCTCATATATTTTGGCCTATAAATGAGAGCTCACCCTCATAGGATAGGGATCTAGAAGGAGAGCAAGTAAATGCTGGAGAAATTAGGCAAGATCTGATATTTGGTAGCTTACCTTTGAGGCAAAGATTCATTGGAAAGGACTTTCAACACCAAGGAATCATAGTTGTATTCTTTCATCTATTTGTTAATACACCAATTTTTTCCCTTCCCATAAATGATGTGTATTTTCATTTATAACAATTCTCCTTGGTCAATTCTTTAGATATATCATATCATCTTGTATTTCCACTTGTTTCTTATTTCCTTTGATCCTTTTGCATGTCTTCTCTTCATCAAAGGGATTATGAAAGATTCAAGCTAACGAGGACAACCTTCAGTAAGAGGTAAGGATTCTGTGTATTCAAGTGATTTGATAAATCTAGGGAAAGGTTTTACATTTTGTCTTGTTTTGGTCTAGATCTAAACCATTTATACTAGAGAGCTTTGTTTTTGTATGCATTGACAAAGTGTCTTAAAACAAAATTGGTGACCATACTATGACTCAAATTATTTAATTATATATCTGCTTATTTACCTTGTTTTTTATTAGATCTGGTTTAATTTTCAATTGGTAGATCACATCCAATTGGTAGATCTGACTGTTCAGATTTCGCTATGTAATCTGCTTTAGTTTTCAAACCTTAAAGTATGTTGATTGGCTTGCGAATCTTTCTTTTTTCAACTTTTTGGTCACCCACCACACTTTACATTCAGATATAGAGCGCCATTGTTAGTCTGACACTTTTTTCCTTTTGACACAGTGCGTCACCACCGCACTTTGCTATTTTTTAGAGTGTGTTTCCCTATTTATGATGCTCTGGTATATATCAGCACCCTGCGTCACCCTATTGAAATTTAGTTTGATTTCATCCTAGATATTTTATTTCCTTGTTGTTGGGTTTGATACTAAACTATTACAGTTGCCTGTCATTCTAGACCCAACTTTTAGATTGATCCTATATTATAGTTGTGGGTGTTTTTAGCTTAAGTTTTAAGAGAAATGAAATGCATTTTTGAAAGAAAAAAATTCCTGGGGCCATGAATTGTATATTATGTAGTCTCTTAGACTTATATGCTCTTTGCACTCAAAGAAGAGTTTATGTTTCTTGCATTGACTTCTGTATTTGTTTCTTTGCTTGAAACATCTTGCTCTTTTATGTGGATAGTATTCATCGAAGTCAGAAAAATTGCATTTTATTTTAGTGTGGATGTGTTGAGTTTGTTTTGAGATCTCTTATCTTGGAGTTATTGTTTCCTTAGATCTTTGTAGCAGAGGAAATTTATCTTTTGTTTCTATAATAGTTCAAAGAAAAATTCTTCCTTTGATCTTCTTTATTAGATTGAAAAATACTTGAAAATTAAAAAACAATTTATTATTGTTTTAGTTTATTTCAAACTTTTCTTTGGTTAAATATTAGTTATATCTAAAAACAAATTCAAGTTTCATAATCTGTAAAGAATCTTTGTTTTAGTCTTTGATTGGAAACATTGATTTGATCTTTTTCTTCCTACTTTTAGAGATCTATTTTTTCACTTTTTGTTGGAAAGATATGAAACAAAATTATAGTTTCAAGTTTGGATGTATGTTATTCTATTTTTACATCTTGGGAAAAATAACCTCTTACTCTCTCTTTAAATAGGGCATTTATTGAAATAAAAAGGAAAACTTGCACATCATCATTGCATGGTTTGTGAGTCGAGTCTTCACCTCATCTTGTCCACTTAACCGTAAAAGACAAAATCAAGCGCTAGTTAGGATAAAAAATTTAGTAAGATTGTGTGTTAGGTTAGAGATGTGTTCCGACGTCTTAAAATGTAGGAGTTGTCATTATTTTCCTGCAATGCACCCGAGGACTATGTGGTTCTTCTATGTACTAGTTAGTATATCAAATGGACTTTCACATACGTTTATGGCATATAAAAAGGTTCTTTCACATACTTGACGGTATATAGGAAGGCCCCTTTTGAACGGTTGTGCATTAGACAAAACTACTATGGATTTGAGCTCCTATGTACCTTGTGTATATCGAGAGACACCATTAGGATCCTGATACCAACTAAGTAACGTATCGACCGTCTTATCGAAACAAATCACCGAGAACAACACTCAAGGAGCTACTACGCATGTACTTTCCAAGTAGTCGGGTATACAGGCAAGGGTACGGTCCCAATCCTCCTTGTTTCGTATTACTATTGGACCCTGCAGTATATCGTGAGTTGCAATGACTTGACACTCCTGTGAGGATCCATACTACACATCCCACCTACCACAAGTTTGCTTGTTTCTTTTAGATTCAGTAGCGCGTGTTGTGTGTGTGTTTAGGAAACTTTTATAGAGAGAGGTAGCTTCATTAGAAAGCTATAGCCATGTCTTTTGTGACTACCAACCAAGGGAAGCCTTTTGTTTTTTCTTCATGTGGAAATGTTGGTCCTCCCTTCATTGCCACTTTGAACTTTCCCGGATTGACCATAGGATTACCTGTATATATATTCAATTTGATAATCCTAGATGTGTCCAATCTCTTGTATGTTAATTCCCCATCTCAAAACCACCAACATCATGTTGATCTTTCACCTTTTTCGCTAGATGTGTCTTCTTCCCTTTCTCCTTCTTCACTCGTCGAAAGTTGTGATGCTAGTAATCAAGTGGGTAAGAAGAAGAAGAAAGGGAAGATTATGAAGAAGAAGAAAGGGGAGATTAAGAAGAAGAAAAACAAACAAGAAATCAAATCTCAACCAACTACTCCTCACAGTACTGAGAGTATTGATCTACCCACGAAAACACATCGTAATCCTAAGTTCTCTTGCAGGATTTGCAAGAGTGGTCACCTTATTAGGGATTGTGATTGTATGTCCCAAGTATTAGAAGTGTGGTCTAAGGCTTCCCAACAACCCATTTCATCATCCTCTGGACATCATACTGATGATAATCCATCAACCAGTGACTCTATGGTTAAGAGTCGAAAAGGTAAAGCCAAAAATCCTTACTTTCTATGTACATACGTGCACCTTACTTACCTTTGTCCTTGCTTGGATGAAGATTCAAAGTTGTTGGAAAATATTATTATTCCTCAAAAACATCTTCCATAGGTTATCGTAAGTTGTCCCTTGACCTCCTATTGGTTGATAAGGTGGTCATTTCAGTTCCATCCTTGGTTGATCCCACTCCTCTTCAAAGAGTGAAGAACAAGTAGTTCATCCCACTCTTCCTTTGAAGTGTGAAGTTAAAGTGGTCGAGTCGATATCATCTCCACCTAATTCCACTCTTTCATTGTTGAGTGTTATAACTGAAGTAGTCACTTTGACACAATATCTATCTCGTCCCTCTCTTCTAGTTGAGAGTGAAATGAAAATTCTTGAAGTTTTTGTAGTCAGTTTGGATTGTTCTAGGAAAAGGGAAATATGTTTCAATAGGACCCTCTCTAGGTACTAAGGTTATTTCATTTGATTAGAGTAATCTAACAGAATCTCGTCTTCCTTTGAGTGTTCCTTTTCCAGATATCTATGCGAGTTACCACTAGGAACATACTTTGCACTATTGTTGATGAAGGGGCTTATATTTGTATTCTATCCTCAACTACTTGGAAAACTATAGGTTCTCCTCAGCTTGTTCCAACCACCAATCAGATACCGGATTTCAATAGAAGACCTATTGCACCTTTAGGGATCCTTCCTCACTTTCCTATTACCTCAAGAGGGAAAATTGTTTGCATTGATGTTATGGTAGTCCAAGGTTCCTTAGATTTTAATATGTTCCTTAGATGAGATTATGTTTACGCTATGAAAGTTGTAGAGTACACACTCTTTAGAATTATGCATTTTCCCCATGATGGGAATATTATGAGTATTGATGAACTTTCCTTTGTTATACCTAAACATTGTATGACTACCAATCACCAGAATTTCATAAATGTCCTGCATTTTCCAATGGTTCCGCCCCCTTCATCATCCATGTCTCTCAACTCTGTACATCATGTCGGATTTAAGTCGTAAGTAAACTGATAGCTTCTTCCCATCATGGGGAATCTTGGGGGCATGTCTCCAATCTCTTGGAGATCATACTAGAGTTAAGCCACTATTCTTTTATATAGAGGGAAAATTTACCGACCTTTGAACATCATGTTGGGTAGGGACCGATGTTGAGCATAATTTATTTCTGGATTTAAGCTCATTAAAAAATGAAACTAACCGTGTGCATAGTTTCATTCCCTCTTAAGCTCATTAAAAAATGAAGTGGGTGTTGGTTGTGGAGCCTAATCTTCTTGATTAAGATATTTTATGTCAACCATGTTTGTATTCCATTACCTGACAGGGAGGTGTGGGGAGGATTCCCCCCCCCCCCACTATAGTCATCACCGCCTCTGCCGTAGATTCGGTGGAAGCGCCCTCGTAGAAAAAAAATTAGGAAAAAATGCCTTGTAAAATGTTGTAATTTCAGAGTCATGACTTGGTAAATAATGGGTGATTTACGGGCCCATGGTTTTGTTGTGGTATTTTCCCATGGTATTCCCTTTATAAAAGGAAGGAATTGTAATATGGTTGTGTATTGTATTGTATCATTGTAAAACAATCTCTGTGATTGTATGAGAGAGGTTATGAGAGAGTGAAGAGGAAGTGCAGTGGATGTGTTGCAGGTTGTATCCCTTCATTTTGTTGGACAAAATAATAATAAAGGACCGACAATTTCTATGTGTACAAATCCCATATTGGGTGAACCACATTATATGTGTGTTTATATTGCTATGTGTTTTGATATTTGCATCTTATTTATTGTTTTGCTCTATGATCCTATTTTTCTAACAATTGGTATCAGAGCCAAAAGGGCTATTTGGATGGTAAACTCACAGGAAAGAAGGGTTCCTGGTTCGAGTGGGAGCAATGGCAGAAGAAGGAAAGTTTAGAGTCGATAAATTTAACGACCAAAACTACTAGTTATGGAATATGCAAATGAAGGATTATTTGTACCAAAAGGATTTAAACATACCGTTGGGCAGAAAAACAAAATAGTTGGCTACTACAAAGGACGAAGAATGGAAGGTTCTTGATAGAAAGAGACTGGGAACAATACGATTGTGCTTGGATTCATCAGCGCCTTTCAATATTTTGAAAGAAAAGACAATGAAGGGTGTGATGAGCGCATTGGCTAAGATATATGAAAAACCCTCATCTTCCAACAAGGTATTTTTAATGACGTGTTTATTTAATATGAAG
This sequence comes from Pseudotsuga menziesii, assembly GCA_001517045.1. Classification (NCBI taxonomy): domain Eukaryota; kingdom Viridiplantae; phylum Streptophyta; class Pinopsida; order Pinales; family Pinaceae; genus Pseudotsuga; species Pseudotsuga menziesii. The sequence continues at coordinate 147,617 of LPNX010203759.1, read as the reverse complement.
ATGTTAGAAGGTGGATATGTTGCTTACCATTTAAATGAATTTAATACAATTACTAGTCAGCTAAGTTCTGTAAAAGTGAACTTTGATGATGAGGTTAGGGCTCTTCTAATCCTGTGCTCATTGCCATAAATATGGAATGGCTTGGTCATGGTTGTAAGTAACTATGTCCCTGGTTCAAACAATCTGAAATTTGATGATGTTGTTGGTGTTATTCTTAGTGAGGAAATGAAAAGAAAAAGCACAAGTGAGACATCAGGTAATGCATTAACAATGAAGATCAAGGGAAGACAAAGGGAGAGAGGAAGGAGCCCAGGTAATTGCAACAAGTCTAGAAAGGGAAAATCCAAGTCTAGATTGGGAAATATAGAGTGTTGGAACTATGGTAAGAGAGGACATCTGAAGAAAGATTGCAAATCTCCAAAGAAGAAGGGAGATAGGCAACATGAGACTACTCAAGAAGCAAGTGTAGCAGGTGATGTGTTACAAGATGCTTTGATTCTTACATTAGATAATACTAGTGATTCATGGGTATTATATTTAGGGGCTTTGTGTCATGCTACACTCCATAGGAAATTATTTCATGATTATGTTCCAGGTGATTTCGGGCATGTTTTATTGGGAGATGATGAACCATGTAAAATTGTTGGAATGGGTAAGGTACATATTAAGTTAAATAATGGAAATGAATGGATTCTAAAACATGTAAGGCATATTCCTACTATGAAAAGAAATAAGATATCAACATGGCAGTTGGGAGATAGCAATTGTTTGTCTACATTTGGAAAACCGTGGTGAATATCACTAAAGGAGCACCGGTAATGGAAAAATGAGATAAAATAGATACGTTGTATTTATGTTCTCATAATACTGATTATTCTATCTCTCTAGCTTCCACAGAAATAGGTGCAACATTGGGCATCATAAGCTTGGCCACATAAGTGAGAAGGGATGCAAATTCTTCACTCAAGGAAATTTCTTTCAGATCTAAAGCAAATAAGTTTGGAATTTTGTGAGAACCGTGTTTATGGGAAACATAAGAGAGTTAGATTTCTTAGGGTTGGGAAACAAAAGAAAAGTGAAAAGTTAGAGCTTGTACATACAAATGTATGGGGACCCACCTAGGAAAAATCTCTTGGTGGCTCTCATTATTATGTTCCTTTTATTGATGATATAACTAAAAAAGCTTGGGTTTATTGCATTATATAGAAATCCGATGTGTTTGCTAATTTTAAGAAGTGGAAAGGTTTGGTTGAGAATGAGTCAGGAAAAATTTGAAATGTCTTTACTCTAATAATGGAGATGAATACTGCATCAAGGAGTTTGATAGTTATTGTTCATACCATGGGATTCGTAGAGAGAAGATAGTCCGAGGAACACCACAAGAAAATGACGTGTCATAAAGGATTAATAGGACGATGATGGAGTGTCAAGGTCTATGAGATTGCATGCAGGGTATCTCTTATAGTTTTGGGTCGATGCTGTAGATATTGTTGTTTATTTAATAAACAGAGGGCCTTCAAGCGCTTTGGATGGTGGGACCCAAAGGAGGCATGGACAGTGTTATCTCCTAAAATAAATTTATTTTCAGTAAGTCCACTTAGACAATTTATTTTTGATAGTGATGAAGATTTGAGGTCATATTATGAAATATTTTGGGGTGACTAACAAGGTGGGGATATCTGATGTTCTATTTTTTAAGAAAATTTGAAAGTTTTAACTTTCGGTGGCTTAGGCGAGTTTTTCAACAACTCATTAGCCACTGAAAACCTCACCTTTCGGCAGCTAATAGTTTTTAACACAGGACCATGTTAACCACCGAAAGCCTGTTGATCACATTTTTTATGAAAGTTAAAAAAAAGGACTTTCGGTGGCTTAGGTGAGATTCCCAACAACTCATTAGCCACCGAAAAGCCTTGGTTTCAATAGCTTAGTGAGTATTTCCAGGAAGAACTTAACCACCGAAAGCAAATGAAATACATTTTTGGAAAGGGAAACTTTCAGTGGCTTAGGCGAATAGACCAATGGTTCATTAGCCACCGAAAGCCCTGCTTTCGGTAGTTAACAAATTTAACCCTAAGTGCTCTTAACCATTGAAAGGGCCAAAAAGGGAAAACGGTTATCTACCCATCAAAATCAGATTCGTCAGCATGAGGCATGGCATAATTTAGCATGATTAACCACCGAAAATACCAGGGAACTACAGTGAATCATCAAACTGATGGTTAAGAGATCGTTATTATTCTCACATGACTCAGTGGAAATCTAAAACCCTAGACTACCCTCCATCTATCTCAAGACTGCAGTAAACCTCCATAAAACGCCAGGTTCAACATAAAAATGATTACTAGGTTGTTTGTCTCGTAGATATCACTAGAATCTATCATAATCTCACTCAAGCACCTATCAAGTGGTTAACCCCTCAGAATAAGGGACATATCTTCAGTACACTCCACATTTGTTGCATGCATCCTTACTGCTCGAGGACATCTCTGAAAACTAGCCCCCTAACCTCTTCCACGTAATTTGAATTTCAATGTTTGCAGGTACTTAGCAGCACAATTCAGGGATGAAGAAACGAGGACCTGCTCTCAGGCAAGAACTAGGAGACATCAACTACCCAGAATCACATCCAGAAGTCTACCAGTTCTTTAAAGATGCAGGCTGTTACAGATTTTGTGAGAAAATCCAAGGTTCACACCAGCATGTTGCAAAAGCATTTGCCCTTTATTTTGATGGCTTTAAGGCACTGATAGGAAAGGAAGAATTCTTAGTGGATGAAACCCTAATTGCAGAGGTGACAGAACTCCCAAGAACTGGGGAGAAGTGGTTTAAGACCACCATTACTAAAGATGTGGAGTTCAAATCATATTTAAAACCTGAACACATAGATATTTTATGGAAGAAGAGTGTTCCATCCACTTGGCTAGAGGCGAGGTGGCAACAATTACTGAAAGCAATTTTGGTGTACATTACCTATGAAGGCAGGTACAACAGGGCCATGATATATCACTTCAAGTTGATGAACCATTTTACAAGAAGGAGCCCCTTAAACCTACCCTTCTACCTCCATAAGACCTTGACAAAGATGGCACACCAGGTGAAGGCCCAGCCCACCAAAATCAAAGCAAGACTATCTTACCATGGCCTAATACAACTTATTGTCCAATAATTGTTGCAAAGGAAAAGTATACCCTGGACATATTTTCTATTTTGGAATGAATTTGAAACAATCCTACAACCAGAAGATAAAGGAAAGTCCCCTTCCAAGAAATCCACCACCCCCAGGAGTGGAAAAAGGAAAAGGAGGGTTATCTCACCTATAACAGTGGATCAACCTTCTCCCACTGCTAAAACCAACCAAGCTAAAAGAACCCTATACTTTAGCGGAAAAGAGAAGGAGGTCACAACACAAAGTGGAAATATCCTGAACTTACCTTTCTCAAACTCAGAAGAAGAAAGGGAGGAGAGAGTTAACCTAGCAGAGCAAGTTGTAGCAGAAAATGAAGAACTTCCATCACCCACACTAAAACAAGACCAAGGTGAACCAGTGGAAAATGATTCCTCCAGCAAGCCTAGGTCACAAAGAGTCAACCAGTTGTTGAGGCAAGTATATGAACTAGAAGTTTTAGAGAGAGAGATAAAAAGAACTAATTCAGTGCTAACCAAGAAAAACACTCAATTGAATAATTCCCTACTAGAAATGAAAGGAAGGTATTTTTTGCTGCAAAAAAGGAATCAGAGGTTTATGAAGGAAAACACCAGGATTTACAGGATGATCGGGCTTCTGAGGCTGCAGGTGGAGAATTCCAAATCAAACCCTAGCTCTCAAACTCACTTTGCACTAGAAACCCTAGTTGAGGCAGCAGTGAGCCTTCAGAATCCAGAGGTAGCACAGGATGTAGATGTTTTTTCCAAACCTTATGCAGGCTGAAGGAGTGCCAGAATATCAACAACAAAGCTGAAAGGGGATGCTTGGGAAGCTGATTACAATTTTGTAGAAACAGGGCTTTTGATGGCTTAGGGGGATACAACAGTGGTTCATTAGCCACTGAAAGCAGAGCTTTCGGCAGCTAACAGACACAGGATTTGGCTTCCTTAACCACTGAAAGAAAAAAAGGGGGCATAAATATGTTTTGGCACACAGAACTAGTTTGTCAAATATAACTATCTCAGGGATGAAATATAAGGATGAAATTTGCTGATAAACACCATTGGGAGAAGTCTGTTCCAGTTTTGAGGTTAAAATCAAGGAGAAAAGGGTCACAAACCCTACCTGTTCTTTACCAACAGTGGCTCATCTATCAGATTACAAGTTATAGCTCTACTTCGGTACTCACTGCAGTCATCAAAGACTTCAATGAGTGAACAAGTGTTAGAGTTAGATAGACTAGTAGTTAAATTAGGGTTTCTGACCTAATTTTGTAAAAAACATTTATTTTATCTATTTTTAGTAAAATAGATCCAACTTTTCAGGATTTGAATATTTTTGTAAAGGCTATAAATCCTAAGACTTATTTCAAATAAGGGTTTGACTTCGAGGAACTTTTGACCATTATTATTATCAAACTTCTCATATTGCTCATGACCTAATATAAGCTCTTTTGCTATTATATGTTCAGCTTCCATTTCTTTTCTATTTTGTGCTTATGTTTGAATGTTTTGTTCAGGTTTATTCATGTTATTTGATGTCTGATAGCTGTCATCCTATATGCATGTTGATGATTTGAATTGCAAGTACTTTCCTGCAGGTAAAAGAGCATTGCAAAATAAATGGTTTTATAGGTTGAAGGAAGAAGAAGGAGGTAAGAAGAGGTATAAGGCTAGACCTATGGTATAGGGGTTTGCATAAAAGAAAGTTATATATTTTGATGAAATAATTTCTCTTGTTGTTAAAATGACTTCAATTAGAACTATTTTAAGTCTAGTGGAAGTGGAAGATTTGCATCTTGAACAGTTAAATGTAAAAACAACATTTCTCGATGGCGATTTAGAGGAAGAGAATTATATGCAACAACCATAGGGGTATGAGGTACAAAGGAAGGAGAATTGGGTTTGTAAGTTGAAGAAGATTTTGTATGGCATGAAGAAATATCTAAGGCATTGGTATTTAAATTTTGATAAGTTTATGACCAAATAGGGTTTTACTAAATGCCATTCTGACCACTGTGTTTATTTCAAGAGGCTAGGTAATGGAAGATATACCATCTTGTTATTGTATGTGGATGACATGATTGTTGCAAGGTCTAACATGCATGATATAAATGTGCTAAAAAGGAAACTAGCTAAGTCATTTGCGATGAAGGTTTTGGGTGTTACAAAGCAAATACTTGGTATGAGAATAACAAGAGACAAGAAAAATCCCAAATCAACATTGTAGTAAGGTGAGTACATAGAAAAGGTGTTGGAGAGGTTTAGAATGCAGAATGAAAAACCAGTTAGTACACCTTTGGCCAGCCATTTCAAACTAAGTAAGGAGATGTGTCCCAAGACATAGGAAGGGATAGAATACATGACCAAGGTTCCCTATTCATCAACAATTGGAAACTTGATGTATTCCATGGTGTGCACAAGACCAGATATTGCACATGCAATGGGAGTTGTGAGCAGGGATATGAACAATCTAGGTAAATATATTTAGAAAGTACTAAAATGGATTCTCATGTATTTGAGAGGTACCACTTGTCATTCATTATGTTTTGGAGGTTCATACATTGTTCTACAGGGATATGTTGATGCAAAATATGGCTAGTGAAAAAGACATTAGGAGGAGCACCATATGGTATGTTTTTACTGTAGGTGGAACAACAATACATTGGATTCAAAACTTCAAAATTTTGTTGCACTTTCAACCATGGAAGCAGAGTATGTTGCTACTACAGAGGCTAGTAAAGAGATGATTTGGTTGTAGAGGTTCATGGAGGAATTGGGTAAGAAGTAGGAGAATAATAGGTTGTATAGTGACATCAAGAGTGCCATTCATCTTGAAAATAACTCAGCCTTTCATTCAAAGAATAAACATATACAACTCAAGTACCATTTCATAAGATCTATTCTGGAAGATGAACTGTTAAAGTTAGAAAAGATACATACTAGCCAAAATCTTGTAGACATGGTGACAAAGGTAGTAACTAGAGAGAAACTGAGTTCTTGATCGGTTTCAGTCTGCCTTCAAGCATGAAGGTCAAGATGAGAAATTTTCTAGGTACAAGAGCATAGTACAACAAGTGTAGCAATGGTGGAGTTGTTATGATTCGTCTCTAAGTGGGAGATTGTTGGTTGTGGAGTCTGATCTTCTTGATACATATATGTTATGTCAGTCGTGTTTGGATCCCAACACCTGATGGGGGGTGTGGGGGGATATAGTTGTCGACCCCCCCCCCCCCCTTCCCCTCTGGATGAGGATCAGGGGAAATGCCCGCCGTCCCCATAGTGAAAACTTAGGGAAAAATTCCTTTCATAATGTTGTAATTTCATAGTTATGACTTGGTCAATGATGGGTGATTTATAGGACCATTGTTTTAGGCATATAGTGGTATTTTCCCATGGTATTCCATTTATAAACAAAGGAATTGTAATATGGTTGGGTATTGTATTGTAGCATTGTAAAAAAATCTCTATGATTGTGTGACAGAGACTCTGAGAGAGTGAATAGGAAGTGCAACACTGCGTGCGTGTGTTGGAGGTTGTGTCCCTTCATTTTGTTGGACATAATAATAATAAGGGACTGGCAATTTTTGTGTGGACGTAGCCCATCTTGGGTGAACCGCGTTATATCTATGTCTCTCTTGCAATGTGTTTTAATATTCACATCTTTCTTGTTTATTGTTTATTGTTATTGCTTTGCGGTCCAGTTTTTCTAACAATGGGATACCTCAAGCATAGTTATTTTCTATTTCAAGCTTGTGTAAAAATGAAATAGGTCACCATGAGCATAGATCCCATTATGTGTCAAGCTCATTAAAAGTGAAACATGTATCCACAAGCATAGTTCTTTTTTGTTTCAATCTTGTCTAAAAATGAAATAGGTTATCCCATTGAGTCAAACCTTCCATCCGCTTTATGACTTGAACCTTCATTTCATTTGCCTGTATCACTTGATCATGTTTCTTCCTCTGTCTCTGGTGAATCTTTTCCTAGTAGTAACCCAGAGTTTAGTTTGTTGAAGAAAATAGTACGTAGACAAAACAAATCTTGGGGGGCATGCATCCAACCTATTTACATTATGTTGTAGTTATGCTACTTGACAGTTATACTAGGGGAAAGTACCAACCATTGGACGTCATGTTGGGAAAAACCCAGCAATGGGATTTATTTTGAGCATACTTTCTTTTTAGTCTTGAGCTTGCTAAACAATGAAACAACATGCCGAGCATAGTTCATTCTCTGTTGCAATCTCATTAAAAAATGAAGCAGATACCTTGAACATTATTCCAAGTGATGTTCGAGCTCGTTAAAAACAATAAGATGGTGTTGAGCTTACTTTTTACCTTTTCCGTGCTCTGGTTAAACATGAAAAAGATGTGTTGAGCTGACTTTTCTACTTTTTCGTGCAATAGTTCAAACATGAAAAAGGTTCTGAGTGCTTTTGATACCATGATCGTGCTCATTAAAAACCAAGTAAAAAGGTCTCGAGTATACTTTTATCACTTTTTGGGCTTACAAAACCTTTACGAAAAAGGGACCCCTTGGAGTTGTCTTTAAGCTCTTTTTAGACTCCCTAAATAGGAAAATATTTCCAAGCAAACTTGTTTCTTTCACACTTGTAAAATTAATTGAAAGTTCGTTTATCCGATGGTAGTTTACCCCCTATTTGGACCGTTTATAATTATTACGAAAAATTCATACTCTAGTTCATCATAAATAGAAGAGTTCTCCTAGGTAATATTTTATACATTTTCGGGCCTTGAAGACTAAATTTACAAAAAATATCACCCTAGAGTCTTTATTAGTTTTTTCAAACTCCCTAAACATGAAAAACCTCCGAGTTTTCTTTCTCTGGACTTGTAAAATTACAGATTGAAAGGCTCTTTTGGGATTGAACCCCTCCTTTCTAGTGTTCGTAAAACATGTCATATTGGACTCATCCATGATGAGCTAAATCAAGAGTTTGTTACCCTCTTCTAACTCGTTTAAAAACAAAAAGGCACTCATCCATCACGATGAGGAAATTAAGGGGATGGGAAGATATATTTAATCTATATTAATGGAACCTTAGAGTCACCCTTGAACATGGAACCTATTTGTATCTTATTCAAACAATCATAGCAATCACCTTGTCCTTGAGTCATACCAATTCCATGAGTCATATTTCTCCTTTGGGTCATCTGAAGAATACCTCATTTGTTGTATTATGGCTTGGTCTTTCCCTCGTTAAGTCAATGCCGCCAAGTCACTTTTCATGTTGTTATGTGTTCAAGGGAAGTCCTTAGATAGAATCAACCTTTGTATTCATAAATCCTTCTATTGTGTCGGTCGTCCTGGTAATAATCTCTCGTGTTCACCATACACCTTTGTGTCAGTTCACATTCATTTGATCTAACATCTTACATCACTTTCCTATGTTGGTTTTGTGTCAAAGATGTGGGATACATTATGGCCCTCCTTTGACAAGTCTGTTCCTGTCAACGTCATCTACGGATTAGACTTAGAAACTAGTCAGTACCTTGGAGCCTGCATGCCTCAATGGAAGGTTTCATTGCTTTCGACAATAGGTTTTCACCATTGACCTCTAATCGAATGATTCTATGGATGTTCAGCTCAATCTCATATATTCACATTCATCTGAATTTACTAGGATACCATGGGGATCATTATCATCATTGGTGATTTCCCTCGCACTTGTTAATGGTTTACATTATTGACTGGTAATTAAGTGGTTTCTACCATGTTCGATTTTAGTTCCTTTATTCACATGGATAGAATCGTATCGTCATGGGTTCGGGTTCAAAAACCTTAGGGATATTTTATTTACTTTACCCAGGTTGCGATGGAGATTTTATTATTGTATTGTCACACAGATCCACTTTGTATTGGTTGTGGCTGTGTTATTATTTCATCATGGATCTACTTTGTATTTTCGTAGCCATGATTTGTCCATAATTATTTTAGGTACGGATCCACATTGTATGTCAGTGATCGTATCCTTATTCAATACCTTCATGGATCTGTAATGTATTGGTTGACAACCATGTAGTGGGTCATTGGGATAATAAATTATTTTACAACAAGAAAGTCCTTGTTTATTGTCAACAGGTTTCCAACTGATGGTTCCTTGCCTCGATCCTTTATCCTTTATCCATCAAATTATTTCACCTATCCCGTTACTCTAGCTTCATACTTTGGGGGGAAATCTATTACATAATTTTTTTTCCTCACCATGATCACAAACCTTGTACACGTTTTCCTTTCCTTGATCCCTGAAGTGCTTGACCAAAACTCTTTGGAAGATGAATTCTGCGATTTTTTCCCTTTGAAAAACCCCTATTTTGAGAGGGTGACACCCTTTTCTCTCCAACAAGGTGTCACCCCCCATTGGCACACTTTGCTTGTGTATACGGTGCATCGGTGCATCTACGAAGGGAAAAAAGAGAATTTTTGAGAAGTCTCTTGAAGGAGACCCTCATGGAGATTTATCCCTTCCATTTATCTCGATCTCACTCACCTCCCAATTTAGTAGGATCCCACCTCATCCTTCTCCCTTAATCCTCTCCTCCTTTCCAAATATTCGTTGGCCTATAAACGAGAGCTCGCCCTCATATGATAGGGAGATAGAAGGAGAGTAAGTAAATGCCGAAGAAATTAGGCTAGATCTAATCTTTGGTAGCTTACCTTTGAGGCAAAGATTCATTGGAAAGGACTTTCAACACCAAGACATCATGGTTGTATTCTTTCCTCTATTTGTTAATACATCAATGTTTTCCCTTCCCATAAATGATGTGTAATTTCATTTATAACAGTTCTCCTTAGTTAATTGTTTATATAGATCATATCATCTTGTGTTTCCACTTGTTCCTTATTTCCTTTGATCCTTTTGCAGGTCTTCTCTTCATCAACGAGATTGGGAAAGATTCAAGCTAATGAGGACAACCTTCAATAAAAGGTAAGGATTCTTCGTATTCAAGTGATTTGATAAATCTAGGGAAAGGTTTACATTATGTCTTGTTTTGATCTAGATCTAAACCATTTAGATTAGAGAGATCTGTCTTTGTACGCATTGATGAAGTGTCTTAAAACACCCCATGATCATGTCTTTGTGTGTGAATGAATGGGATTTAAAGTTGGTAGATGCATGGATGAATCTTGGCTATCCATGGGGCACCTTCCCTGTTATCTCTCACACATGTACCAATGCACAAATGGCTGAGATCTAGTAGCCCTTGTTTACACAATAACATAATTTTGGACACATATTTGGATCAGAGATTTGAGGATTTTAACTTGAGATAGCTATCAATGGCTTGGCTTAGAATCGAGCTCAACATTATGATTTTGAAAACAATTAAATGCTAAGCCAAGGTGAAGGATATGATCACATAATGGTGAAGGTTTTTGTTCAAGGCAAAGATGAGAAAGCCATTTTTGCAATTTTTGCGAAGCAAGATAAGTATATTTGTTGAGAACATTGTATGTTACAACAATGGTCATGTTTTATCTTTTTCAACATGATACATATGGTTTTTTTTTAATTGAGGTGGGTATTTTTGACTTCTAATGAGTGTTGAAGGAAAGAGAATATAGAAAGACATGTAAATTTATATATTTTTAGGGGAAAGGATGAAATTTTGAGTGATTTAGTTATTAGAAAATAGACATTCCTTTTGGTGCATATTGTGTGTGTTATTGTTCATTATGTAAGAGTCGATGCTTCACGTGTAAGAGATGGTAATGCCTTATGTGTTAATATTGGTCTTTTTACAAGCTATAAAGACACCATTTTCTTTACAATTCTTTCCAAGCTCATTGGAGAAAGTTAGACACATAAGTGCTACATACTAAAAATGTTCAATTAATTTTAGATAAATATGATTGTTGGGTGCAACTACATGGAACTAATCTTCAAGCTCTTCCCTTCTCTTCCCTTTGTGACCTTACAACATGGATGAGGTGTTAATTACTTCAATGGCAAAGGATGACTTCTTGTAATGTGACCAATAATTTATTTTCATTATGCTAAAAACTCAACAAGGTAATTTAGGCTAGCTTAGACGACCTTAACACTTAGCTTTCATTTTAGAAATATAAAATTTAAGTTAGTTTTCATACATGAATTTTGTCTTTAGGTCTTTTCGATAGTTATAAATTTAAAAAAATATCCAAATTTACTTAAATTTTAGCTATTTATTTTATGTTTTCCATAATGATTTAACTTTTTCTATACCTCACTTCATCACATCTATATACTTATCACATCTACATTAGTTTTCTTTTTCCTATGGATGGTCCTTTGCATATTTTTGAGACAATTACTAATTAATAAGATATATGAAATCTAAAATATACAAGATGATTCTCAGGGAGGGTTGATCCAAGGTTACGCGCAGTTCCACTTGCTTGGTAGATCCAAGTCCATGGCAAAGAAAGAAAGGGTTCACTCGGAGCAGACCTTGCTCGCACAACGCAGGCCAGTTAAAGATCCAGCAGCAGCCAGAAAACCAAACCATAAAGCTAGCCATATAAGCCAAGCCAGCCACTAGCAACTACTCTAAAGCCAGAAAGCTAGTAGCCAAGCCAACAAGAAAATATGTTAACTTAATATTAACTAATATGTTAACTTAATATTCAAAAGCATTAACTAACTACATTGCTAATTAACAACTTCATTGAAAATAATAAATGGTTATTATCTTCTTCACTAATTAACACATAAATTATAATAGGTTTTACCATGTCCAAAACAAATATACAGAATACAATATACACCCTCTTCCCATTCCCATTCAATCTTTATGTTTTTTTTTCATTTATTTATTGAATGACTTTATTACTTTGTTAAAATGAGAGGGCTCTTATGATTTAAATTCTCCTGTATTTCCTTTAATTGGTTATACTAATTTTCAAAACAATATATTTTTAACAAAACAAAAAGATAAAAAAAAATCAAAATAACATATTTTCAACCAATAAGGTTTGGTTGGTTTGTTGAAAGATATAAGATAAAAATAATACAAAACAACATTTTTTTAACAAAATAACTAGCATAGTCATAAGTAACTATAAGTAAAGTGGCTAGTGAATTGTTCGGGTACACAGGGTACTCTCAAAAGACCGAACACCTTGAGCAACCGCTTCGCACAAATAGATCACAGATCAACACACCAATGTTTGTCACGTGGTTAAAACCCTCTAGAGGGAAATAGGCCATGGCCCCACCCAAATAGCTACTTGGAGCAATTTATTATGCAAAAGAAAGAAAGTTACATGAGCTTCTCATAATCGATCAACTAGCCAAGGACCCTCCATGCTCTTTAAATAGAGATCATGGACCAATCGGGTGTTAAGCCACGGATCAATGGTAGGTATGATCTAAGAGAAGTTGAACCGTCGAATCACTTTATGTCTAGAGCATATCGTGACCATCGGATTAGAATATTTACAAATGCATACTAATGCATACTAAAGAAACACACTTTACCTAACAGATATATTACACAAGTTGATCTTAACTAACTCCTAAGTGTCTAAATATCCTAACATTCCCCCTTAAGAACAAATTGGGATAGGATTGAAGGATTTACAAAAGTGACACTATTAGGAGAAGGAAGGAGGCATTAGAGCCTATCCCCCCTTAAGGACACATTCCTGAACTCCTAACATAGATCGAAGTTTAGAAAACTTCGCTTTTGTAAGAGACTTAGTGAAGATGTCTGCAACTTGATCATTTGTAGGGCAATAGAGAATTTCAAGAACATGACCATGAACAAGATTTTTGATGAAGTGCATGTGTAGCTCAATGTGTTTGCTGGGTTAATGTAGAACTGGATCTTTGGCAAGTTTTATGGCACTTTGATTGTCGCACCAAAGTGGAGTAGGCTGCTGCTGCTCGAATCCAAACTCTGAAAGGATCTGTCGAAGCCATAAAGCTTCTTGACTCGCATTAACTGCGACTCGATATTCTGCTTCTGCTAAAGAAAGAGCAAAATCTTGTTGTTTCTTACAAGCCCAAGTGATAGGTCTAGATCCCAAACTGAAAACATGACCTGCAGTAGACTTTCAATCATCAAGATCGCCGGCCCAATCTGAATCAGTGAAACCAACCAACAAAGGTTCCCCCCCTTATATTGTAATGAATCTCAAACTAAATTGTACCTCGAATATATCAACGTATACTTTTTGCTGCTTTCCAGTGACTTTCATGAGGAGTTTGCATATAACGGGCAAAACGACCAACGGCAAAGGAAATGTCAGGATAGGAATGAGTCAAGTACAAAAGACTACCAACAAGCTGACGATACAAGGTGGCATCTACTTCAAGGGAAGTACAAGTGGCAGAAAGTTTGACTTCAGACTGGAAGGGAGAAGGGGCTGGTTTACAATCTTCCATGTGGAAGCGACGAAGAAGGTCACAAGCATACTTATACTGGGAAAGAAAGATTCCTTCCTTGGTTTGCAAGACTTGGAGACCAAGAAAATAATGCAAATGTCCTAAGTCTAACATTTCAAAATTTTGCTTAAGACTAGATTTCACATGGGTTATAAGTTTAGGGTCACTATCAGTAAGGATAAGATCATCAACATAAAGAACAAGTATGATGAGATGGTTTCCTACTTTCTTGGTATAGACATTAGGGTCAGAATGACATCTAGAAAAACCAGTGTCAAGGAGAAAGCTATCCATTTTGGCATACCAAGCTCTAAGAGCTTGCTTAAGGCCATATAAAGATTTCTTAAGGAGATAGACAAGGCTAGAGTTATCCTGAACATATCCAGGAGGTTGTTCCATGTAAATTTTCTCCTGTAAATCACCATGTAAAAAGGCAGACTTGACATCCATTTGATGGAATTCCCAGTTATGTAAGGCTGCAAGCGAAAGAACAATGTAGATGGAATTCATTTTTGTGACAGGAGAAAAGTTTTCATTGTAATCAATCCCTTAAACTTGGGAAAAACCTTTGGAAACTAACGTTGTCTTAAGTCTTTCAACACTTCCATATGATGCATACTTAGTTTGTAGACCCATTTACATCTGACAAGTTTTCTTCCTTTTGGAAGAGGAACAAGATCCCAAGTATCGTTTGCCATTAAGGAACGATATTCTTCATTCATAGCTGCATCCCAATCTGGATTTCCTGAAGCTTCTGCAAAAGTTTATGGATCATGATTCTCAAAAACTTGAGCCAAAAGAGAAGAGGCTCATTCAAACTGAGAACGTATTCGACATTGATCTCTAGGATCGCTGGAAAGATCACCAGTTGCTTTCACTTTTAGGCTGTAATGCTTTTCATTTTTCATCTGGAATATGAGCCCATGCTTCACAACCAAACACATAAAAGTGACTTACATCTGGTTTAATTTTACTCCATGCTTCTTCCAGTGTTATACCTTGTAAAACTTTAGTGGGTGTGTGATTCACTATGTAATTTGCACAATTTATGGCCTCAGCCCAATATTGAAGACTTAGTCCCTTAGATTGGATCATACAATTAGCCATTTCTTTTAAAGTGCGGTTCTTCCGTTTAGCTACACCATTTTTTTGTGGTGTATATGGAACAGTGTGTTGTTGTTGGATTCCTTGTTCAGTGCAAAAATTAGTGAACTTGTTGTTAACATATTCTCCTCCATTTTCAGATCTTAACTTAATAATTTGATGACCAGATTGTTTTTTAACAAGGGCCTTGTAGGCCAAGAACATGTTAAAATACTTTGCTCTTAAGTTTTAGGAAGTAAACCCAAGTGCGTCTGGAGTAGTCATCAATGAAAGTTAAGAAACATTGAAACTAGAAAAGGAAGCAGATGGAAGAGGGCCACACAAGTCACTATGCACAAGCTCCAAGGGAACTGAGGCGTGCCAAGAGACACGTTTGTCAAAACTGTCCCGATGATGTTTTTCGAGTACACAACCGGAACAAACACCATCCTTGCAAGATACCATCGGAATACCAATCACCATATTGTTTTTACATAGTTGTTGCAATGAGCAATAATTTAAGTGACCAAATCGCTCATGCCAAAGTTTGCTCAAGTTATCACTATGAGCAACAAAAACTGAAGGAAAATGTGATGACCGAAAGTTGTTAAATTTGTACAACCTAGTAATATCATCAATAGTTCCAGTAGCAAAGACATTTTGAGGATTTTTAAAATCATTGATTACAACTTGGTGAGGGGTAAACGTCATAGTTTTACCTTCACCCGAATGAGTAATTTGATAGACTGATAACAAATTGGAGGAAATTTTTGGAACACATAGTACATCACTGAAATGACCATTTTCTAATGAAATTGTTCCAGATCTTAAAACACTTAGAGATCTATCATCACTAACAAATATTTGTTTGGTGTTACATTCATGCATAGTAAAAAAGATGGCTTGATCCTTAGCCATATGATAAGATGCTCCAGAATCAATGAGCCATTCAATTGAAGTCGAAGAAGAAGATGCAGTATAAGAGTAACCAGAAGTACAAAGTGCATGTCCATGAGAGGTAGATTCTAAAGACGAATCTAGGCTGATGTGGTGCTTCTTCATTGCTGCTTGCAAGGATGCCATCTTCTTGAAACACTTAGATTTATCGTGATTATCTTTCCCACAAAAATTGCAATGACACCCAGTCTTCGTTCCTTTTAGCTTGGATCCTTTGTCATTTTTTAAAGAAGGAGCTGACTAAGAGGGTTTGGGACCCTTGTTTTTTGGCTTATTATTGCGAAAATTCTGTTTCTTGGGAGGCTTGGACTTTTCTTTCTGTTGGGACAATAAGGATTTCTCAGATGTATCTGCATTGTTAATTATTCCAAGATGAATGAGCTTATCTTGCTCTCTAATTAAGGAATCACAAAAGAATTCAAGACTAGGCTCTTGATAGCTAGTTGTAGTCAAGGATTCTTCATGGAGTAGAATGTAGATACAAAAACAGAATATGCAGGTCCAAGTTCGAAAAGAATATGATAAATACATTGTTTGTCTTCTTTCTTAATCTTGCATTCTGCACATAAGAGTCTAAAAGTTTTATACTTAGATAAATAGTCTTGAATGCATGAAAAATCATTTGGATTCAAGGAAATCAACTCATTCTCAAGTTGATGACCCCGAATTTCATTGTGTTTACCAAACACAGATTCCAACTTTTCTCAAGCTTGATCAGGTTCATTAATTCTAGATATGTGGAATCGCAAATCAGTAGAGATTGACATGCCAATCAATGCATTAGCTTCATCACATCTATTTGCCCATTTAATTTTCTTATCATCATCAGTGGGTTCTGTTTCTTTCCCTGAGGTTATCCTGAAAAGTCTCCTACTTCGCAGAACATCCTTCATACGAGATTTTCATGAAAAATAGTTCGAACTTGTAAGTATAATATAACAAGGGGCGGTCATACTATAAAACAATGGCTGAAAGAACAGAAACTAACTATCTGGATGCAAAGAGCTCAAAATAATATGTGGTTTAAAAAAAACAGCGCTGAAAACGGATTCTGGACGATGAAGTTATGCTTGATCAAAGAAAATGTTGAAGATGTCTCCAATACTGACGTGGCAAATATTAACCTAACCAACTAAAAAAAGAACCCCTTTCTTCCCAAGATGAACCTTTGACAATCACTTACAAGAAAGTTGTTTTATAAATGAATCACTTTTGTAAAATAAGTAATGTTCACTTTTACAATAATGTTACTTTTAAATAGTGCGGCAATAAATTAAAAGACTTAAGTGACTCATTTTTTATTTTATTTTATTTATGTGAAATACACTTTTACAATAAAGTAACTTGAAAATAGAAATTGCATGCACTAAAAGTAACTGAATAAGACTTGAACTCAAGACCTATTAAGGAAGAAAACAACTTTGAACCAAGTTAGCTAATTTTTCTCGTTGTTTCTGATTTGTCGTGGTCGCACAAGGTGCACGGCAAAGAGCATATGTAGCCGAAAAGACAAGAAAAAGACTTTCCCTTTCTGTTTATGATTCGCCGCTATCACGCAAGGTGCACGGCAAAGAGCATACGCATCCAGGGAAGGCAATAGTTCGAGACTAAAACAGTAAAGATCTAATAATAAAATTGATACAATATGAGAGATTTAAAAAAAATAAAACAAATCCGTCACTGTAACATTATACCTTCAGATTTGTCAAAATGGGTGTTTCTGGAACAAATGAAAATAGTTTTTGATGAAACAAAAACTATTTTCCAATGGAAACGGTGCTCCGGACGCAATGGAACATCCTCCACAGGCCACAAATGCATAGAAAATCCAGAACCAGAAACCCTTTCAAAGTTTCGGCAACACTGGTTCTAGATCTTGATCAAAACCGAAAGCGGCTCTTCATAAACGCTCAGATACCATGTTCGGGTACACAGGGTACTCCAAAAAGACCAAACACCTTAAGCAACCGCTTCACATAAATAGATCACAGATCAACATACCGATGTTTGTCACGTGGTTAAAACCCTCGAGAGAGAGAGAGAGAGAAATAGTCCACGTCCCTAACGAAATAGCTACTTGGAGCAATTTATTATGCAAAAGAAAGAAAGTTACATGAGTTTTTCATAATCGATCAACTAGCCAAGGACCCTCCATGCTCTTTAAATAGAGATCATTGACCAATCGAATGTTAAGCCATGGATCAACGGAAGGTAAGATCCAAGATTATTTTTATGTGTCAAGCTCATTAAAAGTGAAACATGTATCCACAACCATAGGGGTATGAGGTACAAAGGAAGAAGAATTGGGTTTGTAGGTTGAAGAAGATTTTGTATGGCCTGAAGCAATATCTAAGGCATTGGTATTTAAATTTTGATAAGTTTATGACCAAATAGGGTTATACTAGATTCCATTCTGACCACTGTGTTTATTTTAAGAGGCTAGGTAATGGAAGATATACTATCTTGTTATTGTATGTGGATGACATGCTTGTTGCAAGGTCTAACATGCATGATAATAAAAAACTGGCAATTTTTGTGTGGACGTAGCCCATCTTGGGTGAACCATGTTATATCTGTGTCTCTCTTGCAATGTGTTTTAATATTTGCATCTTTCTTGTTTATTGTTTATTGTTGTTGCTTTGCGATCCAGTTTTTCTAACAATGGGATACCTCAAGCATAGTTATTTTCTATTTCAAGATTGTGGAAAAATGAAATAGGTCACCATCGGCATAGATCCCATTATGTGTCAAGCTCATTAAAAGTGAAACATGTATCCACAAGCATAGTTCTTTTTTGTTTCAATCTCATTAAAAGTGAAACATGTATCCACAACCATAGGGGTATGAGGTACAAAGGAAGGAGAATTTGGTTTGTAGGTTGAAGAAGATTTTGTATGGCCTGAAGCAATATCTAAGGCATTGGTATTTAAATTTTGATAAGTTTATGACCAAATAGGGTTATACTAGATTCCATTTTGACCACTGTGTTTATTTCAAGAGGCTAGGTAATGGAAGATATACTATCTTGTTATTGTATGTGGATGACATGCTTGTTGCAAGGTCTAACATGCATGATATAAATGTGCTCAAAAGGAAACTAGCTAAATCATTTGCGATGAAGGTTTTGGGTGAGCAAATACTTAGTATGAGAATAACAAGAGACAAGAAAAATCCCAAATCGGCATTGTCGCAAGGTGAGTACATAGAAAAGGTGTTGGAGAGGTTTAGAGTGCAGAATGAAAAACTAGTTAGTACACCTTTGGCCAGCCATTTCAAACTAAGTAAGGAGATGTGTCCTAAGACACAGGGAGGGATATAATACATGACCAAGGTTCCCTATTCATCAACAATTGACAACTTGATGTATTCCATGGTGTGCACAAGACCAGATATTACACATGCAATGGGAGTTGTGAGCAGGTATATGAACAATCTAGGTAATATATTTGGAAAGTAGTAAAATGGATTCTCATGTATTTGAGAGGTACCACTTCTCAGTCATTATGTTTTGGAGGTTCATACATTGTTCTATAGGGATATGTTGATGCGGATATGGCTAGTGAAAAAGACATCAGGAGGAGCACCATATGGTATGTTTTTACTGTAGGTGGAACAACAATACAGTGGATTCAAAACTTCAAAAGGTTGTTGCACTTTCAACAATGGAAGCAGAGTATGTTGCTACTAAAGAGGCTAGTAAAGAGATGATTTAGTTGTAGAGGTTCATGGAGGAATTGGGTAAGAAGTAGGAGAATAATAGGTTGTATAGTGACATCAAGAGTGCCATTCATATTGCAAATAACTCAGCCTTTCATTCAAAGAATAAACATATACAACTCAAGTACCATTTCATAAGATCTGTTCTGGAAGATGAACTGTTAAAGTTGGAAAAGATACACACTAGCCAAAATCTTGTAGACATGCTGACAAAGGTAGTAACCAAAGAGAAACTGAGTTCTTGATCGGTTTCAGTCGGCCTTCAAGCATGAAGGTCAAGATGAGAAATTTTCTAGGTACAAGAGCATAGTACAACAAGTGTAGCAATGGTGGAGTTGTTGTGATCTGTCTCTAAGTGGGAGATTGTTGGTTGTGGAATCTGATCTTCTTGATACATATATGTTATGTCAGCCGTGTTTGGATCCCAACACCTGATGGGGGGTCTGGGGGGGCTTGAACCCCCACTATAGTTGTCGCCCTGCCGCCCCCCCCCCCCCTGGATGAGGATCGGGGGAAACGCCCGACATCCCCATAGTGAAAAATTAGGAAAAAATGCCTTGCATAATGTTGTAATTTCATAGTTATGACTTGGTCAATGATGGGTGATTTACAAGACCATTGTTTAAGGCATATAGTGGTATTTTCCCATGGTATTCCATTTATAAACGAAAGGCACTGTAATACGGTTGTGTATTGTATTGTAGCATTGTAAAACAATCTCTGTGATTGTGTGACAGAGATTCTGAGAGAGTGAATAGGAAGTGCAACACTGCGTGCATGTGTTGCAGGTTGTGTCCCTTCATTTTGTTGGACATAATAATAATAAAGGACTGGCAATTTTTGTGTGGACGTAGCCCATCTTGCAATGTGTTTTAATATTTGCATCTTTCTTGTTTATTGTTTATTGTTATTGCTTTGCGATCTAGTTTTTCTAACAATGGGATACCTCAAGCATAGTTATTTTCTATTTCAAGCTTGTGTAAAAATGAAATAGGTCACCATGAGCATATATCCCATTATGTGTCAAGCTCATTAAAAGTGAAACATGTATCCACAAGCATAGTTCTTTTTTGTTTCAATCTTGTATAAAAATGAAATAGGTTATCCCATTGAGTCAAACCTTCCATCCGCTTTATGACTTGAACCTTCATTTCATCTGCCTGTACCACTTGATCCTGTTTCTTCCTCTGTCTTTGGTGAACCTTTTCCTAGTAGTAACCCAGAGTTTAGTTTGATGAAGAAAATAGTAGGTAGACAAAACAAATCTTGGGGGGCATGTATCCAACCTCTTTACATTATGTTGTAGTTATGCTACTTGACAGTTATACTGGGGGAAAGTACCAACCACTGGACGTCATGTTGGGAAAATACCCAGCAATGGGATTTATTTTGAGCATACTTTCTTTTTAGTTTTGAGCTCGTTAAACAATGAAACAACATGTCGAGCATAGTTCATTCTCTGTTGCAATCTCATTAAAAAATGAAGCAGATACCTCGAACATTATTCCAAGTGATATTCGAGCTCATTAAAAACAATAAGATGGTGTTGAGCTTACTTTTTACCTTTTCCGTGCTCTGGTTAAACATGAAAAAGATGTGTTGAGTTGACTTTTCTATTTTTTTGTGCACTGGTTCAAACATGAAAAAGGTTCCGAGTGCTTTTAATACCATGGTCGTGCTTGTTAAAAACCAAGTAAAAAGGTATCAAGTATAATTTTATCACTTTTTGGGCTTGCAAAACCTTTACGAAAAAGGGACTCGTTGGAGTTGTCTTTAAGCTCTTTTTAGACTCCCTAAATAGGAAAATATTTCCAAGCAAACTTGTTTCTTTCACGCTTATAAAAGTAATTGAAAGGTTGTTTATCCGATGGTAGTTTACCCCCTATTCGGACCATTTATAATTATTACGAAAAATGCATACTCTAGTTCATCATAAATAGAAGAGTTCTCCTAGGTATTATTTTATACTTTTTCGGGCCTTGAAGACTAAATTTATAAAAAAGATCACCCTAGAGTCTTTTTTAGTTTTTTCAAACTCCCTAAACATGAAAAACCTCCGCGTTTTCTTTCTCTAGACTCGTAAAATTACATATTGAAAGGCTCTTTTGGGATTGAACCCCTCCTTTCTCATGTTCGTAAAACATGTGAGATTGGACTCATCCATGATGAGCTAAATCAAGAGTTTGTTACCCTCTTCTAAATCGTTTAAAAACAAAGAGGAACTCATCCATCACGATGAGAAAATTAAGGGGATGGGAAGATATATTTAATCTATATTAATGGAACCTTAGAGTCACCCTTGAACATGGAACCTATTTGTATCTTATTCAAACAATCATAGTAATCACCTTGTCCTCGAGTCATACCAATTCCATGAGTCATCTTTCTCCTTTGGGTCATCTGAAGAATACCTAATTTGTTGTATTATGTCTTGGTCTTTGCCTCGTTAAGTCAATGCTGCCAAGTCACTTTTCATGTTGTTATGTGTTCAAGGGAAGTCCTTAGTTAGAATCAACCTTTGTAGTCATAAATCCTTCTATTGTGTTGGTCGTCCTGGTAATAATCTCTCGTGTTCGCCATACGCCTTTGTGTCAGTTCACATTCATTTGATCTACCATATTACATCACTTTCATATGCTGGTTTTGTGTCAAAGATGTGGGATACATTATGGCCCTCCTTCAATGAGTCTATTCCTGTCAACGTCATCTAGGGATTGGACTTAGAAACTAGTCAGTACCTTGGAGCCTGTATGCCTCAATGGAAGGTTTCCTTGCTTTCGACAATAGGTTTTCACGATTAACCTCTAATCGAATGATTCTGTGGATGTTCAGCTCAATCTCATCTATTCACATTCATCTGAATTTACTAGGATACCTTGGGGATCATTATCATCATTGGTGATTTCCCTTGCACTTGTTAATGGTTTACATTATTGACTGGTAATTAAGTGATTTCTACCATGTTCGATTTTGGTTCCTTTATCCACATGGATAGAATCGTATCGTCATGGGTTTGGGTTCAAAAACCCTAGGGATATTTTATGTACTTTACCTAGGTTGCGATGGATATTTTATTATTGTATTGTCACACAGATCCACTTTATACTGGTTGTGGTTGTGTTATTATTTCATCATGGATCTACTTTGTATTTTCGTAGCCATGATTTGTCCACAATTATTTTAGGTACGGATCCACATTGTATGTCAGTGGTCGTATCCTTATTCAATACCTTCACGGATCTACGATGTATTGGTCGACAACCATGTAGTGGGTCATTGGGATAATAAATTATTGCACAACAAGAAAGTCCTTGTTTATTGTCGACAGGTTTCCAACTGATGGTTCCTTGCTTTGATCCTTTATCCTTTAAGTCCTTATTTATTGTCGACAGGTTTCCAACTGATGGTTCCTTGCCTCGATTCTTTATCCTTTATCCATCAAAGTATTTGACATATCCCGTTACTCTAGCTTCATACTTTGGGGGGCAATCTATTACACAATGTTTTTTCCTCACCATGATTACAAACCTTGTACACCTTTTCCTTTCCTTGATCCCTGAATTGCTTGACCAAAACTCTTTGGAAGATGAATTCTACGTTTTTTTCCCTTTGAAAAAACCCTGTTTTGAGAGGGTGACACCATTTTCTCTCCAACAAGGTGTCACCCCCCATTGACGCACTTTGCTTGTGTATAGGGTGCATCGGTGCCTGTACGAAGGGAAAAAAATAGAATTTTCGAGAAGTCTCTTGAAGGAGACACTCATGGAGATTTATCCCTTCCATTTAGCTGGTTCTCACTTGCCTCCCAACTTAGTAGGATCCCACCTCATCCCTCTCCCTTAATCCTCTCCTCCTTTCCAAATACCTGTTGGCCTATAAATGAGAGCTCACCCTCATAGGATAGGGAGCTAGAAGGAGAGTAAGTAAATGTCGGAGAAATTAGGCTAGATCTAATCTTTGGTAGCTTACCTTTAAGGCAAAGATTCATTGGAAAGGACTTTCAACACCAAGACATCATGGTTGTATTCTTTCCTCTATTTGTTAATACATCAATGTTTTCCCTTCCCATAAATGATGTGTAATTTCGTTTATAACATTTCTCCTTAGTTAATTGTTTATATAGATCATATCATCTTGTGTTTCCACTTGTTCCTTATTTCCTTTGATCCTTTTGTAGGTCTTCTCTTCATCAACGAGATTGGGAAAGATTCAAGCTAATGAGAACAACCTTCAGTAAGAGGTAAGGATTCTTCGTATTCAAGTGATTTGATAAATCTAGGGAAAGGTTTACATTATGTCTTGTTTTGATCTAGTTCTAAACCATTTAGATTAGAGAGATTTGTCTTTGTACGCATTGACGAAGTGTCTTAAAACACCCCATGATCATGTCTCTGTGTGTGAATGACTGGGATTTAAAGTTGGTAGATGCATGGATGAATCTTGGCTATTCATGGGGCACCTTCCCTGATATCTCTCACACATGTACCAATGCACAAATGGTTGAGATCTAGTAGCCCTTGTTTACACAATAACATAATTTTGGACACATATTTGAATCGGAGATTTGAGGATTTTAACTTGATATAGCTATCAATGGCTTGGCTTAGAATCAAGCTCAACATTATGATTTTGAAAACAATTAAATGCTAAGCCAAGGTGAAGGATATGATCACATAATGGTGAAGGTTTTTGTTCAAGGCAAAGATGAGAAAGCCATTTTTGCAAATTTTGCGAAGCAAGATAAGTATATTTGTTGAGAACATTGTATGTTACAACAATGGCCATGTTTTATCTTTTTCAACATGATACATATGTTTTTTTTTAACTGAGGTGGGTATTTTTGACTTCTAATGAGTGTTGAAGGAAAGAGAATCCAGAAAGACATGTAAATTTATATTTTTCAGGGCAAAGGATAGAATATTGAGTACATTAGTTATTAGAAAATAGACATTCCTTTTGGTGCATATGGTGTGTGTTATTGTTCATTATGTAAGAGCTGATGCTTCACGTGTAAGAGATGGTAATGCCTTATGTGTTAATATTGGTCTTTTTACAAGCTATAAAGACACCACTTTCTTTACAATTCTTTCCAAGCTCACTGGAGAAAGTTAGACACATAAGTGCTACATACTAAAAATGTTCAATTAATTTTAGATAAATATGATTGTTGGGTGCAACTACATGGAACTAATCTTCAAGCTCTTCCCTTCTCTTCCCTTTGTGACCTTACAACATGGATGAGGTGTTAATTACTTCAATGGCAAAGGATGACTTCTTGTAACGTGACCAATAAGTTATTTTCATTGTGCTAAAAACTCCATAGGGGAATTTAGGCTAGCTTAGATGACCTTAACACTTACCTTTCATTTTAGAAATATAAAATTTAAGTTAGTTTTCATACATGAATTTTTTCTTTAGGTCTTTTCGATAGTTATAAATTTTAAAAAAATATTCAAATTCACTTAAATTTTAGGTATTTATTTTATGTTTTCCATAATGATTTAACTTTTTCTATACCTCACTCCATCACATCTATATACGTATCACATCTACATTAGTTTTCTTTTTCCTTTTTCCTATGGATGGTCCTTGTTGCATATTTTTAAGACAATTATTAATTAATAAGATATATGGAATATAAAATATAATACATAATAATCTATATTAAGAAAATATGTTACCAACTTGTTGCAGCTGTAACTATGTTCCCAAATTTTTTAAAATTTTGGCCCCTCTTTTTAATTTTATCTTGTCTGGGAGTGTTTGGATTGTTGAACTTTGTTTTTCCCTCTGCTACATTTTGTATTGTTTAAAGTTGAATTGAGGTCAAACTGTTTTTCTTCTTTTCGGAAAGTTGTTTTTTGTTGGCTGATGCTTTTGACTGTGGAACTTGAAGTTTGATTTATGGATGATTTCCTTTATCACTGTCGGAGGTCAGTTGAACAATGAGTCAGGGCGGTAGTTCTCTACGCAGTCTTCATTTCGGAGGACAAATAGAGAACGTGCCGATGGATAGTTTTACTATCGCTGATTCTGTGTTTTTATTGGTTCAAACCTTTTTGCTTTACGATGATTTTCGTTATCAGAATTGTTGTTGACAAGTAGTCGGAGTTTTAGTCTTCTAAGTCGTCCCGTTTCGGAGGGAAGATGGCAAACGTTCCAATTTCATCGACATTTTATTTTGCCCCGAAACCCTTAGTCTATATGGTTTCCGTCGTTTCGGCAGCTTAGTGAATTAACCGTCCGATGCTATAGTGCTTCCACCCACCGAAGTGGATTATCTGCCTGGTGCTTAGCATTTATTGTTTCCGACTGCTGGTAGGGTTCTCCCGCCATTTTTGTTGTGCCTTACTCTATTTTATGGGATGGTGGAGTTTTCCCATGGGTACTAATTGAGTTAAGGTTTTTTCTGAGATGAAGAGCATAGTTTGGGGTTTGGTTTTTTGAGGAATGTCGGTTGCATTGTCTTGGTTCTTGCTTTCTTCGCGGGGTTTCAAGTTAGTTTAGATGCGGCCTGGTTTTAGATGAAGAGTCTGTTCTATCGAGATTGTGATTTTAGTTGGACAACGGGCTTAGAGAATTTTCAGACCCAACCTGCAGGATTTTCTTTGCCTTATCTTTTCATGCATTAATATTGTTTATAGTTCATTTTACTGAATGCATGTATTAATACAGTTTGTGTTACTTTGTTAGACGCTAAATGGTCTAAAAATTTGCTATTTTCATGATAGGGTGATTGCTGCTGCAAAGAAGATATGTCTAGAAGACAAAGCAAAAAATGAAGAAGCAGAAATGAAGAAAGCAAAGAAGAAAGTGAGGGTCTAAGATCTTAACAGATCGATAGCAGCAGAGGTCCATGCTTGGGAAAAGTTCACTAGTTACCAAGCTGGTCCCTTTTTATAAAGTGCTCTTAAATCTTAATCTGAAATGTAACGTATTGTATAAATCATGAGCACTCACTAAAAGACAAAATTGTGAGATTAAACGGTCGAGGGGGAACCCAAAGGTCACAAGGGGAGCCCAAAGGTCACAAGGGGTAGCCCAAAGGTTTTGGCTGTTTTATATAAATATAGGAGAGTTAGATGTAGAAGGGACTTTTTCCCAGATAGATTTGTGAGATTATGTTGTAAGAAGAACTATTTCCTTTTGCAATAAGAATTACAAGTTTCCTGTTGGAGAAAGCTTGGTGGAAGATTTCAAATGCTGTGCTATGGATTTGTTGAATGTGAACTATTTCGTTTTCAGCTTGTGTCCATTAACTGTGAAATCGTTCTAACTCTTTGAACCTATGTTCTTGTTATGAATGCGCTTTAGTTTATTCCATGAAATTTCCACTGTGAGTAATGAAGGCTTTTCATAAACAATGAGATATCTTGTTGTTCATATATCTATTAATGTTCATGTGTTTTGAAATAAGTAACAGCTATTTGTGATTTTTCTTAATGCATGTGCAGAAATACATTACTCATTGATAAATGATAGTCTTTCTCCCTAGGGATAGGTTAGATAGTTAGTTTTAGTTTCTTGCTGTGTGTGATTTAGATGCAAGTGAATTAAGACGAGAGGTAAGAACCTGCGCATCACATTGTAACCGCTCCTCGTATTCTCTATCAATATTCATTCTTAGATAGGCACTTGCATATCATACTTAAATTCAAAAAACTAAAATATACACAGTGGACCGGGCCGTAACCAGTAAAAGCCTTTTTTTGTTACTTGACCTACGGTAGCCGGATCGTAAACCGGATGGACTCCCCATACCAAACAGTGATGGGCTAGTTGGAAACGTTTACTAGGGAGAATCCCTAACTGTTGTTACTTGCGAATTTCAAGGCATCAACACAACTTAATATTCAAAAACATTAACTAACTACATTGCTAATTAATAACTTCATGGTTATTATCTTCTTCACTAATTAACACATAAATTATAATAGGTTTTACCATGTCCAAAACAAATATACAGAATACAATATACACCCTCTTCACATTCCAATTCAATCTTTATGTGTTTTTTTTCATTTATTTATTGAATGACTTTATTACTTTGTTAAAATGAGAGGGCTCTTATGATTTAAATTCTCTTTGTATTTCCTTTGGTTATACAAATTTTCAAAACAATATAATTTTAACAAAATAAAAAGATAAAAAAAATCAAAATAACATATTTTCAACCAATAAGGTTTGGTTGGTTTGTTGAAAGATATAAGATAAAAATAATACAAAACAACATATTTTTAACAAAATAATGAGCATAGTCATAAGTAACTATAAGTAAAGTGGCTAGTGAATTGTTCGGGTACACAGGGTACTCCCAAAAGACTGAACACCTTGAGCAACTGCTTCACACAAATAGATCATAGATCAATATATCGATGTTTGTCACGTGGTTAAAACCCTCGAGAAGGAAACGGTCCACAGCCCCAGGCAAATAGCTACTTGGAGCAATTTATTATGCAAAAGAAAGAAAGTTACATGAGCTTCTCATAATCGATCAACTAGCCAAGGACCCTCCATGCTCTTTAAATATAAATCATGGACCAATCAGGTGTTAAGCCACGGATCAATGGTAGGTATGATCTAAGAGAAGTTGAACCGTCGGATCACTTTATGTCTAGAGCATATTCTGACCATCGGAATAGAATATTTACAAATGCATACTAAAGAAACACACTTTGCCTAACGAATATATTACATAAGTTGATCTTAAATAACTCCTAAGTGTCTAAATATCCTAACATCCCCCCTTAAGAATAACTTGGGATAGGATTGAAGGATTTACAAAAGTGACACTATTAGGAGAAGGAAGGAGGCATTAGAGCCTATCCCCCCTTAAGGACACATTCTTGAACTCCTAACATAGATCGAAGTTTAGAAAAGTTCGCTTCTGTAAGAGACTTGGTGAAGATGTCTGCAACTTGATCATCTGTAGGGCAATAGAGCATTTCAAGAGCACGATCATGAACAAGATTTCTGATGAAGTGCATGTGTAGCTCAATGTGTTTGCTGCGTTGATGTAGAACTGGATCTTTGGCAAGTTTGATGGCACTTTGACTGTCGCACAAAAGTAGAGTAGGCTGCTGCTGCTCGAATCCAAACTCTGAAAGGATCTGTCGAAGTCATAAAGCTTCCTGACTGTCATTAACTGCAGCTCGATATTTTGCTTCTGCTGAAGAAAGAGCAAGAGCTTGTTGTTTCTTACAAGCCCAAGTGACAGGTCCAAATCCCAGACTAAAAACATAACCTGCAGTAGACTTTCGATCATCAGGATTGCCAGCCCAATCTGATTCAATGAAACCAACCAACAAAGGTTTCCCCCCTGTACTGTAATGAATCCCAAACTGAATTATATCTCGAATATATCGAAGTATTATTTTTGCTGCTTTCCAATGACTTTCATGAGAAGTTTGCATATAACGGGCAACACGACCAACGACAAAGGAAAGGTCAGGACGGGAATGAGTTAAGTATAAAAGACTACCAACAAGCTGACGATACAAGGTGGCATCTACTTCAGGGGAAGTACAAGTGGCAGAAAGTTTGACTCCAGACTGGAAGGGAGAAGGGGCTGGTTTACAATCTTCCATGTGGAAGCGACGAAGAAGGTCATAAGCATACTTAGACTGGGAAAGAAAGATTCCTTCTTTAGTTTGCAAGACTTGGAGACCAAGAAAATAATGCAAATGTCATAAGTCTGACATTTCAAATTTTTACTTAAGACTGGATTTCACATGGGCTATAAGTTTAGGGTCACTACCAGTAAGGATAAGATCATCAACATAAAGAACAAGTACGATGAGATGGTTTCCTACTTTCTTGGTATAGACATTCGGGTCAAAATGACATCTAGAAAAACCAGTGTCAAGGAGAAAGCTATCCATTTTGGCATACCAAGCTTTAGGAGCTTGCTTAAGGCCATATAAAAATTTCTTAAGGAGATATACAAGGATAGAGTTATCCTGAACATATCTAGGAGGTTGTTCCATGTAAATTTTCTCCTGTAAATCACCATGTAAAAAGGAAGACTTGACATCCATTTGATGGACTTCCCAGTTATGTAAGCTTGCAAGGGAAAGAACAAGGCAGATGGAATTCATTTTTGCGAAAGGAGCAAATATTTCATTGAAGTCAATCCCTTCAACTTGGGAAAACCTTTGGCAACTAACCTTGCCTTAAGTCTTTCAACACTTCCATCTGATGCATACTTAGTTCTGTAGACCCATTTACACCTGACAAGTTTTCTTCCTTTTGGAAGAGAAACAAGATCTCAAGTATCATTCGCCATTAAGGAACGATATTCTTCATCCATAGATGCATCCCAATATGGATTTCCTGAAGCTTCTGCAAAAGTTTCTAGATCATGATTCTCGAAAACTTGAGCCAAAAGAGAAGAGGCTTGTTGAAACTGAGAACATGTTCGATGTTGATCTCTAGGATCACCGGTAAGATCACCAACTGCTTCACATGTTGAACAGACCCATCGAGGAAGTATTAGTGTTGGTGCAATTGGAGGAACATGAGCAGG
Organism: Pseudotsuga menziesii; assembly: GCA_001517045.1. Taxonomy (NCBI): domain Eukaryota; kingdom Viridiplantae; phylum Streptophyta; class Pinopsida; order Pinales; family Pinaceae; genus Pseudotsuga; species Pseudotsuga menziesii. The sequence goes on along the minus strand of LPNX010203759.1, from coordinate 117,795 downwards.
CGAAGGTGGATTTTAATCTTCACTGCCATCATCAGAAATTGGAGTTGGAAACCTGTCAAGGAAGTTGGAAGAAGAAGAAGAAGAAGGCACAATCGCCGAATCAGGCTCGCAGGCAAAAGATGGCACACCCACCAAGTTAGGCTCGCAGACCAAGATATTTTCATCAAATTTAACATCTCTTCTAATGATTATATCATGTGAATGGGGCTGAAGAAGTCTATAACCTTTTACATCTTCAGAATATCCAACAAATACGCACTTTTCACTTTTAGGCTGCACTGCTTTCCGTTTTTCATCCGGAATGTGAGTCCATGCTTCACAACAAAACACACAAAATGGACTTACATTTGGTTTAATTTTACTCCATGCTTCTTTCGGTGTTATACCTTGTAAAACTTTAGTGGGTGTGCGATTAACTTTGTAATTTGCACAATTTATGGCCTCAGCCCAATATTGAAGACTTAGTCCCTTAGATTGGATCATACAATTAGCCATTTCTTTTAAAGTGCGGTTCTTCCGTTCAGCTACACCATTTTGTTGTGGTGTATATGGAATAATGTGTTGTTGTTGGATTCTTTGTTCAATGCAGAAAGTAGTGAACTTGTTGTTAACATATTCTCCTCAATTGTTAGATCTTAACTTAATAGTTTGATGACCAGATTGTTTTTCAACAAGGGCCTTGTAGGCCAAGAACATGTTAAATACTTCGCTCTTAAGTTTTAGGAAGTAAACCCAAGTGTGTCTGGAGTAGTCATCAATGAAAGTTAAGAAATATTTGAAACCAGAAAATGAAGCAGATGGAAGATGGCCACACAAGTCACTATGCACAAGCTCCAAGGGAACCGAGGTGTGCCAAGAGGCAAGTTTGTCAAAACTGTCCCGATGATGTTTTTCGAGTACACAACCGGAACAAACACCATTATTGCAAGATACCATCGGAAGACCAGTAACCATATTGTTTTTACATAGTTGTTGCAATGAGCGATAATTTAAGTGACCAAATCGCTCATGCCAAAGTTTGCTCAAGTTATCACTATGAGCAACAAAAACTGAAGGAAAAGGTGATGACCCAAAGTTTTTAAATTTGTACAACCTGGTAATATTATCAATAGTTTCAGTAGCAAGGGCATTTTGAGGATTTTTAAAATCCTTGATTACAACTTAGTGAGGGGTAAACGTCACAGTTTTATCTTCACCCGAATGAGTAATTTGATAGACTGATAACAAATTGCAAATTTTTTTTGGAAGACATAGTACATCATTGAAATGACCATTTTCTACTGGAACTGTTCCAGATCCTACAACACTTAGAGATCTATCATCACCAACAAATATTTGTTTGGTGTTACATTCATGCATAGTAGAAAAGATGGCTTGATCCTTAGCCATATGATAAGATGCTCCAGAATCAATGAGCCATTCAATTAAAGTAGAAGAAGAAGATGCAGTATAAGAGTAACCAGAAGCATAAAGTGCATGTCCATGAGAGGTAGATTCTGAAGACGAATCTAGGTTGATGTGGTGCTTCTTCATTGCTGCTTCCAAGGTTGCCATCTTCTTGAAACACTTAGATTCATCGTGACTATCTTTCCCACGAAAATGGCAATGACACCCAGTCTTCTTTTCTTTTGGCTTGGATCCTTTGTTATTTTTTAAAGAAGGAGATGACTAAGAGCATTTGGGACCCTTGTTGTTTGGCTTATTATTGTGAAAATTCTGTTTCTTGGTAGGCTTGGACTTTTCTTTCTGTTGGGACAATAAGGCTTTCCCAGATGTATCTACATTGTTAATTATTCCAAGATGAATGAACATATCTTGCTCTCTAATTAAGGAATGACAAAAGGATTCAAGACTAGGCTCTTGATAGCTAGCTGCAATCGAGGATTCTTTTATGGAGTAGAATGTAGATACAAAAATAGAATATGCAGGTCCAAGTTTGGAAAGAATATGATAAATACATTGTTTGTCTTCTTTCTTAATCTTCACAAGGTGCACGACAAATGTTCTATATCTTGATAAAAACCGAAAGCGACTCTTCATAAACGTTCTGATACCATGTTCGGGTACACATGGTACTTCCAAAAGACCGAACACCTTGAGAAACTGCTTCACACAAATAGATCATAGATCAACACACCGATGTTTGTCACGTGGTTAAAATCCTCAAGAGGGAAACAGTCCACGACCCCAGCGAAATAGCTACTTGGAGCAATTTATTATTCAAAAGAAAGAAAGTTACAAGAGCTTCTCATAATCGATCAACTAGCCAATGACTCTCCATGCTCTTTAAATAGAGATCATGGACCAATCGAGTGTTAAGCCACGGATCAATGGTAGGTATGATCTAAGAGAAGTTGAACCGTCAGATACTTTATGCCTAGAGCATAGCGTGACCGTTGGATTAGAATATTTACAAATGCATACTAAATAAACACACTTTACGTAACAGATATATTACACAAATTGATCTTAACTAACTCATAAGTGTCTAAATATCTTAACATGAATATTCATAAACACAATCGAAGACTAAAATATATAATTTTATATCCATTATTCATACCAAATTGTTAAAATTAATATAAACACAAATCAAATACTATTTAACAAAGACAACTACTAATATGAAAAACAAAAAACAAATTGTTACTTCTTTCTATATAAACTATTGTTATACACTTGTTACATTTAAATTAATTTTATTAATCAATTGAAGCAAGATTTGAAATAATATGTAAATACTTATCCACCTAAAAATGATTGACATATTGATAAGCTAGTACTTATCTACATTAAAAAGAAATACTTATCCACATAAAAATGATTGAGATATTGATAAGCTACCTAAATTATGAAAAATCCTTACCATATAACCCTTTCGATTTCGTTTTCTTTGCAGAATTTCAACAAAACTGAAATTTTCTTAGGAATCATCTGATTCACCAGTATATAGATTCGTCAAATAATAGATTTTTTAATGTTCAAACCCTGGTTAGGGGTTGGGATTGATCCTTCTAATCGAATAGTTTATGGTTTGATTTAACATAACCAGGGGTTGGGGATTGATCCTTCTAATCTAATAGTTTATGGTTTGATTTAACATAACGCCAGAATAAGCCAAAGACTTCTCTCTGATACGCCGACAACTGCCCTATATAACAATAAAAAGACACAGACGGGTGGACACTGAGTCTTGACAATGTGCTGAGTGCTTTGACTAACATTTTAATGGCCACTATCGCGGCAAGGCGGAACCAAAATAGTTGTTGGAAGTTGTAGCTCAGCCTTGGATAGGTGTCCAGACCAGGTTGAGTCATGTTTTCCGATGATCCAACAACTCAATTCGACAATCCTAACTGAAAAAGTTGTTGGGGACTCCACGGACCGGCGGCCATTAGAGGGATGGGTCAATGCAGGCAAACCTCATTTTCACTCTGTGATATTTTTCTTCAATGAACCACTTTTTCAGTCAAATCGAGACTCTCTATTCCAACTTGTACTTTCATCTATATATGCAGAAATAATACCCAATGATCCAGAAAACCAAATATGGGAGTAGGAGGGCTAATTCAGAATGCAGTCTTGGTTGCCGTGCTATGCCTGGCCTCTGCGGTAGCCTGGCAGACGTTACTTAGAACGTCCCCAATTCACCCACTCCCCGTTCACCTTCTTCCTCGCCCGCCCGCGGAAGGCGTTTACGCTCCCAACTTGAGGCTCAACAATGCTGAAAAAGTAGGGTCTGGGCTGATACCCGGTGGAGAGGATTTGGCTGTTGACAGGGAAGGGAGATCGTTTTTTACCGGCTGTAGCGACGGATGGATCAAGCGTGTCTGGGTCGACCAGCCGGGGGCTGAACGGGTGGAAAACTGGACATTCGTGGGCGGACGGCCTCTCGGATTGGCCCTCGGTCACAAGGACGAGTTAATTGTGTGCGCAGGAGATAAGGTACTTCTGCATATATTTCCCAGTAAGAGCTCCAAATCGGTTGTTTCAATTGTCTGAAGTCGAATACGGGACTTTTTTTTGTTTTTGGTTTCAGGGGCTGCTCAATGTTACCGCAGACAAAGTGGAAGTGTTATGCACCGAGGCGGGTGGCTTGCCTTTCAAGTATGTGGTATCATATAAACCCCAATCCCAAGGAGTTTTTAAGCCCTGCTAGCTGCATCATATTTCTTTTAGATTGTTGTCAACTCATGGATATATTTCTTTAACCAAAATATCAAAATGGGTGTCGAGCAAGGTATCCAGTTTTTCATTTCGTTAACAACTTGCTTGGACATAGAACCGCCAAAGGTATAACGCAAAAGCTTTTACCTATATTCAGTGTAGTTTTATTTTATGTGCCCTAAGCATGGTATTAGGGTACGCGAAATTGGCCAAAAATCTGATAGAAATCATAGCTCCACCACCGTAAGAGTTTTGCCCACGGAGGAATTCTTTCCCTGGGGTTTTGCTCCTCTCTAAATCGACCCAGAACCTTACAAATTCCCCCAAAAATAGTCGATTGATCATACCTTTCCCTTTGATGTTATGTCGGATTTCGACAGAGCTTACCGGAATTGGCGTGTACTGAGTGCCCCTTACACCCAGTGTTGGAATTTCATTTCACTCTTTCCCGTCATACTAATTTTTTTTTGACGTTTTAGGGCTAAAGATTCCTCCCCTTCACTGAACGTTTTGCTTTAATATCTACCTGTCAAAAATAACTTTTTAGTATAGAAGTTACCCAATCGCAATAAAGTTTTCAGAATCAAGATGGTTGAATTGGGAAGTTACCCTATCCCAATCTTCCGCTGAATATAATCCAATCGCCTTCATGGTATGTGCCATTAGGAAGAAAGTGCAAACTAATATGAGTTGCATCTGACGTAGTGAAGTTTTCATGTCCCGGAGACTCAATCAATGCCCTTAGACAAAAGTTCTCTACTCGGGGTCTCTCTACTGGGAGCTAGAAGGGAAAGCAGTCATTACAGTGGAATTTGGAATTTGAATAAGGAGTATCCAGTATGATAGGGTTTATTAAATTAATAATAGAAAAGTGGAAGAAGTGTATGGAGGGAAGATTACCTGGAATTTCTATCTGTTGGTAAGAGTTCAAATGTTGCAATGCGGTCCACTGTGGTGCAAATATGGCAACTGCGAGTAGGAACCAACCCTTAATTAAATTGAAAAACAATGAGTGCAACAACACTTACACCACTAACCAGTAAATTCACAAAGCGTTAGGTGCAGACTGTTCAGTGTGGATTGGCGGTGCTGCCTCCAGCTGTGGGCTGCAGTTCCCCTTCCACAGCAAACAAAATAGGGAAACAATGTGCACACTACAACAATAGGATTACCAATAGCTGGCACATCAAGGATTCAGACCATTATCCATTTAGGCATTCACCAAACATTTAATGAGTTTACCTAACATTATGAACCTGACAACCAATAAATAGCTCCAGCCCCGCCGTGGAGGCCCTAGTGCCGGCTTAAATGAAATGCGTAGTGTTGACTTTTAGCATTAGCATGAATACTTAAATTATTTGCAGACTAACTGATAACAAATGACAAGTGCAGTAAAAACAACATCAATCAACATGAACACATGAACACAAGATTTTTCAGTGGGGAAACCTTTAAAGGACAAAAACCCCAAAAAGCATTAGTAGCTCATCTCGTAAATGAGATGACTTAGGAAATTCTTCAAAAAACTCCACAAACCCCAATAGGGTTAATCATACAACCAGAAGATCAAATTTTCCAGATTACATAAAAATTGCCCAATTAGGGCTTTTCCAGAAAATCAGACTTTTCTCTCTCCTGCCCAAAATTGACAGGCTGCCCAAAAATTCTGTCTGCTGCCCAGATCTGAATTTTCCCTGTCAAACTGCCCGTCCGTACACTTCTGTCTGTACTTGCCCGTACGGCTGCCCGATCTGTCTGCTGCTCATCTTTTTCTGCCTGGTTGCCCGTCTGTACGGTCCGGATCTGCCCGGCCTCCCTGCTGCGTCTTATCTTCTGTCCTGGTTCTCTTTGGATGGGTTTTCCCTACCCTGACGGTTTAAAGGGCTGCCCGAGGGACTGTGCAGTCATAGAACCATCCCGGGTGTGCCCAACAGGCTGCCCGAGGGACTGTGCAGTCATAGAACCATCCCGGGTGTGCCCAACAGGCTGCCCGAGGGTCTGTGCTGCTACAACACCCTCTCGGGTATGCTTAGAAGGCTGCCCGAGGGTGGGGCAGCAGCCCAAGGGTTGAGCAGTGGCTCAAACCCCTCATGGGCACCTGTGAAGGTGAGGGTCTGCCCGTAAATGCCTGGAGGTAGCCTGGTGAAGGAGATGTGCCCGAGAATGAAGAAGAAGAAAAATAGGGTGAAATACTAACTCAGAAAATCCATCTGTTGCAACTTTGTGATGGAACCCTAGCTTAGGGTTTTTCTTCAATAGATGAAGATGATGATGATGCCCTAGCTAGACTTATCCATACTAGGGCACAATCATAAACTTCTCCCTCAAACCTGTAAGATCTTTTCATGGAGTAGCTGTTCCTGTGAGAGCAAGTGTGTGTATCATAATGAAATGACTTGATCTTCTTTTATATCCCTCAGTCACCTGTAAGTGGACCAAAATTAGGAAGAACAAAATAATATTATTTTATTCTTTCCTAATTTCACTTTTACCTTTTTACCTTTTAGTAGTCTAAAAAGGTCCTTTATGTATTTTTGACTTTTACCAAAAGTCCTTATGTAATTTTGACTTTCACCTGTGATCCAAAAGTCCCTATGTATTTTTGACTTTTGACTTTAGCCCTTTTCCAAGTGCCCCTGTGGTCATCACCTGTGGTCTTTTGATTCCATTCAAAGTACACCATCATAAACCAAGAGAGTTACTAATGCTTTTATCTCACACTCTGTGTGACACCAAGATCCGGTACTAGGGTAAAACCAAGGGTAGCTAAGGCTTGTAGAAGTACACAAAGCCCATAGATCAAGGGTCAGAGTGTCACACATGCCTAGACCAAGTCTAGGGCTTATAGTGCCTTCCTGGTAACATACCAGGTGCCTCAGCCATAGGCTGCATAATTTGACCCTAGGTCAAATACTTGGTAACAGACCAAGCGCCTCCATTCTCCAAGAGAATGGCTACTTAGAACTAAGCTGAGTCTACCAGTACTAGACTGGTCCACATCGTGGTCCTAGACCAAATGTCTACCATTGGTCACTCAACACTGGGTTGAGTCTACCCAGGGCAGAGCTGGGTCTGTATCATGGTCAAGGACCACATATCTACCATTCAACTCTAGGTTGAGTCCCCCCAGTATTGGACTGGGTCCACATCATGGTCCTGGACCAGATGTCTACCATTTGACATAATGGTCACTCAACACTGGGTTGAGTCTACCCAAGGCAGAGCTAGGTCCATATCATGGTCAAGGACTAGATACCTACATTTCAACAGAATGGTTACTCAACTCTAGGTTGATTCCCCCCAGTACAGGACTGGTTCCACACCTTGGTTCTGGACCAGGTATCTCCATTCTCCTAAGAGAATGACTCTCGATGCGACTCAGAAAAATCAACAGTCTCGACTCAAAGTCCCTACTCCTCTACCTCTTAATAAATATTAATGACGTTTTCAGAAATATTTTGAACGTAAAAAATACAGTTTACAGAAATATCTACCCGTTTGATGAAACGTTTTTTTAATGTTTTTTCTCGTATTTGACGGGAAAAATACTCAAAGACAGGAAAATGAGTCAAATTCCAACCCTGCTTACACCCTCTCGCACTATTTTGCAAGAGTTATTCTTCAGCTTTCCTACTGCATTGTTTATGGTTCTATCGAAGTGTTAACTAAAATGCCCCACCTTCCACAGATTTCGGCAAACCATAAATTTTCGATATTTGAATGATCTGTTGCTGGAATGTATTTTTGATAATCTGGGTCAATTCGTGGCGCAAGGTCTTGTAAGGCTTGCAAAAATCGTCAAAGGTCACACACAAATAAATGGAAGCAACACACATACAGTGCACATTGGAGGAATTTACCAGTGTTACACAACGATGCATTCTTAAGGGTTGTGATGTTATCCCCACGCTCTTGGGGTGTGTGTTCTCCAAAGCAGTGTTATCGGAACCGGACCGAAACCGGCAAAACTGGCCGGTCTAACCGATTTACAGGGTTGGCCGGTCCGGTCAGCAAAAAAAAATCATAAAACCGGATTTTTTTCCAAATCGGGTATGGAACCAACCGAAACGGCTGGTCTAGACTGGGGACTCACGAAACTCAATTTAAAAAAAAAACCAGAAAATAAAACTTTGCTGATGTACTTTGGAGCCTCTTTGTTAATGTACTTTGGTTCAAAACCTCAGAGATGTATTGCACTAGGTGCTATTTTGGATATTTGCACCCATATTTGCTATATATATGAGAAACTTTGCATATTTCTAAATTAATGGTTTGGATTCATATGTATGCACATGAATATATATGTTTTTTACAAAATATGAATATTTTATGTATTTTTTAGTCAGTGGGTTTTTTACCCGGTTTTTTGCCGGTTCCGGTCTGGTTCACATTTTGGGCTTCGTCGGTTCGATGACCAGTCCGGTTCTGATAACATTGCTCCAAAGGGGAAATGTTTCTCCACGTCCCATTATAGGGGGACACAATGGGGAATATCCTCTCAAAAAACCAGATGCTCCCTTGTACCCTTTAGGCCAAAGTTCACTGTTTTGAGAGAAAAAAAACAAAAAAGTAGAATAAAAAATAAAATGAATGGAAAACTAATGTACAGTTAGATAAGGAGGAGAGATTTGATGAGGCACAACTTAGGTTGTTGGTGTGCCATTGAATATTCTTGAGAATACAAATGATTCTGATTCAAATAACGACATTCCTATGATTGGTACTTATTCCTTTGTGCAGTAGTTACTACTAGTGGGCATTGTTGGTGTGCAAAGTTCACTGTTTTGAGAGAAAAAAAACAAAAAGTAGAATAAAAAATAAAATGAATGGAAAACTAATGTACAGTTAGATAAGGAGGAGAGATTTGATGAGGCACAACTTAGGTTGTTGGTGTGCCATTGAATATTCTTGAGAATACAAATGATTCTGATTCAAATAACCACATTCCTATGATTGGTACTTATTCCTTTGTGCAGTAGTTACTACTAGTGGGCATTGCCTTGAGCAGTGGCTCATTTGTCATTTGACTTGTTCTTACATCATGACCTTAAGACATATATATATTTTCTGAATTTTCTAAATATAATGATAAATATAGTGATTATAGGTGATTTGTATATTGTGGTTATTATATTATGTTACACGATTACATGTATAGTCTATGATCTATTATGTTTACGATCTCTTATCTGACATCTAATAACGTATGTTATTAGCGTATTGTTATGTATAATATTTCAATGATCTATATTTTAGTTTTCATATATTTTTATTTGAAGGTTTTAGTATTTTGAGTGGGGTCCTCTATGTCGAAGACCTCAACATCCCCCATGACAATCCCTAGAATTTGGGGGGTGTTTTCACACATTCCATGAGTGTGTTTTTTCACTCTTGCATCCCCATGTGGCCCAGAAACTTGGTGGAACATTGAAATTTATGCAAAACAACTAATATATTAAAATAAATTTTGCTGGGATGAATTGTTGCATGCAATGCTCGATGAGCTCTTTCTTTGTAACAAAAAAAATATGGGGCTATGCCCTTTAAAAAAATTAAAATAGCCACAGGTCTAAATGTCAGTTTGAGGTTAAAATTGGCACATAAGATCCTCATCTTTGGCTTCGTCTTTCTTTCTTTTGTTGTTACAAGATTGTCCTTCTCTTTTTGCTTTCTATCTCTTAGTCTATGCTTCTATTTCTGTGTCTTCGTGATAATGAAATCACCATTTCTCGTGCTTGCTCTATTTCTTTGCAAAACATTTTATTTACAAACTATACCCCCATTGACTAATTAATGGATTCAATGAATTTTTCCATTTGTCTATCATTCTCTAACCATGAGAAGCATGCCTCTTAGGTGCCTCACTCCATCTTATAGTCAACTCTCATTCACCTCTTGCAAGCTTTGCATCTTTTCTTGTGCCATTGATTGAAAAAGGATCTAACAACTTGTATATGCCACCTTGTCAGTCCCTCCAAAGTGCACATACCATAAAGGTTAAGGAATTAGGTGCCTTGCATAGTAACTTTATACTTGTCAATTTGACAACCTGGATAGTCGGGGTGGTCTTGCATGGAAGTCCCTAGGTAAAAAGAAAAGTGGGCTTTTGATCATGAGATTAGTGGAATTACTTGACTCGGTCTAGCTCTTCCTTTGAAATCCACGTGGCTTCTTCTAAGCCCTTACCTTACCCATTGAACCAAATGATCTTTTGTTTTTTTGACTCTCAATTCTACATGCAACTCTTTCCTCCATTATTTTGCAATTTCTTCTCTTTCACGCTTTAGAATCTTTCAAGTCAATGATTTGTGTGTCGTTATCCATAACACCCTTATGTCTCTACCACAAAGCTGCCACATTATTGAACATTGGTGAGATATCTAATTTCTTCTTGAATTCCACTGCATAAGCATTATTTGAAATTTACTTCATGGGCCTACTAGGTCAAATTATCTCAATCTTTAGTTTGTTGTATGTTTCTCGCAAGAGTGTTTCCTGTTAAAGTTTCCAACCCCTAGGTGACTACTGCCTTCTTGTTCTCAACTAAAACAACTAAATGTTTAGTTGTGGAAATTAAATTCTTTCACATAGCAGTAGTCCACACATGTAGCTGGAAAGTAAGCAATGGAAGCAAAACTCAATACACAGATAATTTACTCCTTCAAATCAGCCTTTTTTTTTAATAATTCAAAGCTTACAAGGAAACCTCCATAGATTGTCACTAACAACTGTACTGTACACTCCAACAAAACAAATCTGCGCACTTACTGAGGAAAAGTGCCTGCAGTTTGTTGCATGTTGTTTAGGTTGTCTATACAAACTTGCCTGTACAACTGAATGGATTCGTATGACTATACCGATCTGTATTGTATGCACCTGCATACTTCTCTCTGCCGGGTTGCTAAACTTGGCTCCTCTCCAGTGCTCTAATTCTGCTATCCATAGATGAAATCAATCCCCTCTTGACCCAACTATCCTTCAATGAGTAATGAATGTGTCTTTATCTCCTTACGGTTGAGATTAGTCTAAATCATAATGTATTAAAAATACACTTTATTAGACTCAACAACTAAATATAATATTTTCACTTTATTACTAAAGTGAATTACAAAATAGAATTGACTTGAACGACTTTTGACACGTTTGACACTAAACTTGTGTAGAAGTTCTGGTCCAAGGTACAACTTTCAACATTTCTTTTCATATATGTGTGAACAAAAGGTCTCGTTATTTGAATCTCTTCTTCTCACACTCTCTCTCCGGTTTGACTCACTCCTGCTTGCCCTTCATCCCTCCCCCTCCCCCCAGAATTCACCTCGGACCACCTTTCAGTTTAACGAAGACGACCCTGACATCTTCTCGACTACTCTTCGCCAGATACTTCCACTTGAGACCCAGTTCTCCTCGTTCGACTCGGCTTCTGCTAAATACCAGTGCCTTTCTTCCACCTCCTCCTCCCCCAAAGTTGGTTCTTGTCCCATGAATAAATGGTATGATGACGAGTGAAAAAACCTCCATCGAGCACTTCGGTATGCCGTCACCCATTCCCAATCCTCCTACCCCGACATCAAAACCTCCTATCGTTGTCTCCTTCGTCGCAAGAAACGACTGTTCATCTCTCAGAGAAGATGGGAACTCTCAGCTCTCCTTTCCCACTCCCACAAGCAATTCTGGAGTACCATCCTCTCCCAACGCTCTTCTCTTCCATCCGACCTTGACCCTGCTTCCCTGTTCTCCCACACTTCCAATCTTTATGATATTCCCGGACAGGCCCAAATTCATGTTACTTCCCCACCTTCCTCCCGTGACCTATTTTTTGATAGGGATATCAGAGAGGCCATCTGGGCAATGAACAACAACAAAGAAGCAGATGAATAAGGCTACCAAGCTGAGTTCTTTAAACACGGTCTCCGTGCAGTGGTTAGCTATTTAACTAATCTTTTTACCATGTTGCGCGTGAGGGGTTTCCACCTGTATGGTCGCATCACATTATCTATCCGATTCATAAGTCAGGATCCACTTTTGATCCTAATAACTACAGAAAGATCATGGTGGGCCACACGTTCTTGAAGTTATATGCCACTGTCCTTCATAAGAAACTATCCAGCGATCTTGAGCAGAGAAACCTCAGAGCGAGGGGTCGGGCAGGTTTTCGACCAGCTCATCAAACCACTGGCCATATCTTCACCCTCTGTGCTGTGATTGAGGAGACACACCATCGTTCTTCCAAAGTCGACTGCTGCTTCGTGGACTTTGGAAGAACGATGGTGCTTCGTGGACTCAGAGGCATCAGCATCTCGATGACCCTATTGACAGCTATTATGTGCTTATATGAGTCTGTCCTTGGTCGTCTTCGTGCAACTCACGGTTTGTCTGAGTTCATCAGAAGCACTATTGGGGTCAAACAGGGCTGCCCACTATCTCCTACCCTGTTTGGGATTTATATTGATGAGTTGGAAGCCTTCCTTCACGAGCATATCCAAGACACAGACATCTGCTTCCTTCACCAAATTCTGATATCTATTCTACTATTTGCGGATGATGTAGTTCTCCTCTCGTCCTCCCTAGAAGGATTACAGAGGCAGCTAGATGCCTTAGCTCTATTTTGTGATCTCTGATAGTTGACGGTGAACTTGGGGAAAACAAAGGTTATGATCTTCAATGGGGTTAAGAAAACTTCGGACCTCCGCTTCCTATTCAAAAGGGAGGAGGTTGAGATTACCAATGCCTATAATTACTTGGGGGTGTAGTTCTCAGGTCCCCATTTCAGCCTGAGACCAGCTCTTTAGCCTCGAATCAACAAAGGGTATGGATCCTTAGCCCTTCTTGAGAGACAGTGCTTTCGTCACCACTTCCAAGACACTTCGTCCAAGATGAGCCTTATGGATGCCTTGATTCGTCCAACAGTTCTTTACGGATCAGAGATTTGGGGACCATCTTTACTCGAGTCAAATTGGGCTTTGACTGAGAGAGTCCAGATCCTTCTTCTTCCTCGCATCATCAGATGCAAGCAGACAGTGCCGCAGCACATCATCTTGGCCGAGTTTGGGGCTCAACCCTTCCGCCTTGAAACGACCTTCAGATTGGTTTCCTTCTTGCAACGTGTTCGAGGATTTGCAGACTCGTCAAAAGGTCGAAATAGGTATGCATACTTGGCATACTGCTCTTCGGAGGCTAATGCCGGTGCTACCCACTCGGGTAGAGCCAAATGCTGGTTCACAAGGGTCTTTGACCTTCTCGAATCAGTAGGTATTCAGACAGATCGTCTTCCTCCGTTTTGGTATTCTCTAGATGCGCTCGACCATTTCCTACCTACCTGAGAGGAGCTAAACAAGATTATTAAGGAAGGTATTTACAGACAGTTTATCCAGATTACCTGGGTCAATCCTCCTGGAGGGTTGCGTCCAGACTCCAAAGATGGCCTTCTACGCTGAGCACTTCTTGGAAATAAAAGACGAGCTCATTATCCGACCCCAGTACACGTTCCGTCACTGGATGAATGCTCTTTGTATCTCTCTCGGGCAGTTCAGAGTCGGATCCTATAGGCTTCGGATAGAGACGAACCACCAGATTGATAGATCTGACAGGATCTGCCAAGTATGCCATCTACAGGAAATGGAAACTGAGATGCACTTTATTTTCAGATGTCCAAGGTACTACGAGATTAGAAGACGATTCCATTGTTTGTTCAGAGGCTCTCAGACCCTAGCAGACTTTTTCAGGTACCTTGATCAGAGGTGTTTAGCACTCTATCTACAAGAGTCTCTCCTGTTTTGAGCACATATTCTACAGCCTCCCACCAGGCCTGGCTCCACACAGAAGATCACAACATTTTTTAGCGTGCTACCACCAGCCAGGGGCACCAAGAGAGCAACCGACATGGACACTGAGCCAGTTTCTAGATCAGTTAGGATCCGTGGGATAACTTCTCGACCCACGAGATCTCGGCAGCAAACCATACCACACCTCTCCCTGAGAGACGGACTAGATCCTCCAGATCTCAACAACATGCAAACTCCTCTCGACGACAACTCAATAGAGAGCCCGCACCCTCATCGGGCCAACAGACTTTATGGCGGGGCTCTGGTTTTGTGACTGCGTCCGGAACTCTATCATACTTCAGCACAACTCGATTTGCATACTGTTACCTTCTGCATTGGTTTTCTCTCTCTTTATTTTCTCTTTTAAGGGAGACCGTTTGGTCCTCCCACTTTGTATGGACATCATTGTAACCAGTAGTCCTGTTGACCTACTCTGTGGTCATTAGTTGGACATTAATAAAATTATCTTATCTTATTTTTATATCATCCATTGTTTTTATCCTTTACTGCTCCATCATAGTTATTGTTTTACTTGCTCATGCACTTCCCTTATATGTTCTGCAAATGACTCTACATTTGCACGTTTCTTGCTTGCTTTAGGCAAGCTTGCCAAATCTGTAACCCCTCTTGGCGCTCTCCCATTCATAATAATGAATGTGTCTTAATTCCTTCTCGTTGATCTAGGTAATGAATTGTTGTACCCAAACTCTAACTGGACCAACATCATATCCCACTGTCTTTATTTCTCTCCTACCTTACATCTTAATAGTTTTCAGGTTCGTTACTTCCATTTTCCTTTCAATCTGTAGATGATATGTAGCCTTGGATTCCAATCATGCATCTAACATCTTCCACAGGGTCCTCTAGAATCATTACTTCTTTGGGTTCTTGGCATTTGACATCTTCCCCTAGCACTTTTGGTATTGTCAATGGCTTGTACAATCCAATTTTTTGCTTTTCCGCTTGTATGCTAGTAACTTTTGCAACTTTTGACCGATTTCTTCATATCCTTGCCAATTCTTGGTAAATAATATTGTTATTCTACCAATTCTTTGGTCTTGTAGATTACGAAGTGACCAGTTAAGCCCCCATTATGTAGTGCTCTTATGAGGTTCTCCCTTATTGATCCTCTTGGTATGCACAACTGCTGGTTTTTGAAAAGAAATCTTTCTTGGGTAAAGTAATCTATATATGCAGTTTTATGTGCAATCCATGGTTCTTAGCTAGCCTTCCACAATTCAACAAAATTTGCATGTCTCTTGCAAGTTGTTCATTTCTTCCATCCCCATCATCTCCATAGTCATGGTAGTCAACAATGTTGTCCTACTCAAGGCATCAACAACTGTATCATATCTTCCAGATCTATGCTTCAACACAAAATGAGTAGCTTTTTAGGAGCTCAACCCATTTCATGTGATTCTAATTTAAATTTGCTTTGTTGTTTTATGTATTGTAGCACTTGATGACCAATGTAAAGGACAAATTATTTGGCAACAAGTAATGCCTCCACTTTTTCAATCCCTAGATGATGGCATAAAACTATTGATCATAGATTAAATATTTCTTCTTGGCATCATTTAGCATCTCATTGAAGAATATAATCAATTTACCTTTTTGCCTAAGCGTTGCTCCCATTGATGTTCCATTGGCATCATAGTCCACTTGGAACAGTTTCCCAAACTCTAGTAAAGTCAATATAAAGTTCTTGTTCACGTTCTTCAACAACTCAAAGCCTCCTTGTGTTGTGTGCCATTGAAATCTCTTTTCCTCATGCATGCTGTTAGTGTTGCATAAATGCCACCAAAATTTCGAATAAACCTTTGATGTGCTCTTTGGTGCAATGTTATCAGAACCAGACTAGTCATCGAATTGGCAGAGCCCAAAATGTGAACCAGATTGGAACCGAAAAAAAGCCGAAAAAAAACCGGTAGACTAAAAAGCACATAAAATATTTATATTTTGTATAAAAACATATATATTCATGTGCATACATATGAATCCAAACCATTAATACACAAATATGCAAAGTTTCTCATATATATATAGCAACTACAGTTGCAAATAACCAAAATAGCACCGAGTGCAATACATCATTGAAGTTTTGAACCAAGATAGATAAATAAAGAAGCTCTAAATGGCCCCTACATTCCAAAAAATAAGCATAGTACTACTACTAATGAATAACTGTAACGACATTCCAAAAAATAAGCATAGTACTACTACTAATGAATAACTGTAAATTAATAACATGAAAATTAGGCCCTTATCATCCTCATCCTCGTAATCCTCAATTGGAGTGGGATTTTGAGCCCCACTAGATTCCCTTGGCCTTGATGGTAAAACCATTGGAAGCGGGTCCAAACCCAACCCTGAAAGGTCTTCATTCTCAAATGATGGTGCCTGAGACTCCACAAACCACTCTGATGATGGATCAAATTCATCCAAGGTTATGTTGCTTGATGCTGGTGTCTTGTTCAACAACTAGTTACACCTTGGCCTAAGATTGTACTGAACATAGACCATATTATTCAACCGTATGTGTTCCAAACGGTTTCGCTTCTTGGTGTGTATATGCTAAAAAACACTCCAATTGCGTTCACATCCAGAAGCAGTGCATGGTTGGCTCAAAATTTCAACTGCAAACTTTTGCAACTCAGGGCAGTGCCTACCAAATTGTCCCTACCAATAGGTTGCAAAAAGAGTTGAATGCAAACAAGTTTCAGCAAATGACTTTGAAAACTTTCAATGATATAATATATAATTTGAAAACTTTGAAATTTCTTATCAAGTGGATCCTTGAATCTACCTTGTATGGCCTTACTCAAGCCAAAGCTACCCATACTCTCATTGAATTGCAGAAGTTTACTATGTATCTCATCTTGTGTCTTGGAGTCAGGAACCATGCGCTCAATGCATTTATACGATCTATCTTTTACCTCCCCATCATCATTTGCTTCAAAGTCTTTGTATAGTGGTACCTTCAAAAGTTCAGAGTTTAAAAGACCAAAAATATTCATTAGTGAAATTGAAAATATAACTTATAACTTTGAATCTAAAAGGTTGAAATTATAACAAATCTTATAATTGTGAATTTGGATTTTAAAATTTCTTACCTTGGGTTTAAGTAGTAGCATGCTGCATGTAAAGGACAATGGAGTTGTTTGTTCCATCTTTCATCAATGATTTTCCAAATAGGAAAATACTTCTGCCTTTTGTCACCATATCTTGCCTTTATTGCTTCTTTGGCCTGATCCATGGCCTCACGAATAAAACCCATGGCGGGTTTATCACTATCCACCATTTGCAACACTTTCACAAGAGGCTCACTGAACAAAACAATCTCTTCTGCCTTTTTCCAAAATGCCTTTTTAAACACTTTGTTATCTACCTCTTTCCCTTCAGCCTTTTTACTCCACTGAGATTCATTCCACTCATCACAAGAAAACATTTTCCTCAGGCTGGGTTTTGATCAACAACGGATTGCAACGAAAGAAATTTTGTTGCAAATTGTGTAATCGTTGATCTAACTAGCTCTTTATCCCCAATGTTCTTCCTCATTAGTCTCAAAACCCATGAGTGGTTGTAGATGTACCTGGTTATTGATTTTGCATGCTCCACACACTTCTTAACCCACTCAATTTTGCCAATATCTCAAGCATGAGGTCCAAACAATGTGCTGCACATGGAGTCACCTAAATGGTGGGGTGTTTTTCCCTAAAATCCTTTCCCTTGCAACATGGTTAGAGGCATTGTTAGTTATGATCTATACAACATTCTGTGTCCCCACCTCCTCAATTACTTCATCCAAAAGACAAAATAATAGTTGTGCATCCTTCACTTGATCAGAGGCATCCACAGATCTAAGAAACATGGTTCCTTTTGGACAAGCAATCAAGAAATTGAGAATGGTGCAGGATTTTCCATCACTCCATCCATCAAACATTATTGTGCACCTTGTTTTACTCTAGGATTGCGTGAACTCCTTGAGGTATTCATTTATTCTTTGGACTTCATTTCTTAAAAGGGCCCCCCTGATATCATGAAAACTAGGGCCTTTGAAACTCGGACCACATGAAGCTATAACATCTATCATGGGTTGATAATACTATAATAGGAAGAATTAGTTGCATTAAAAGGTATGTTTGCATCATACCATACCACCATCTAGCAATGCACTCCCAAGCAACCTCCTTCTCCATCTTCTTCCATTTAGCATCAATGGTGGTATGAGCACCAGGGGTAGTGAAGGGAACAAAGAAAGAGTCAAGCCCTCTAACGGTGCCCCTACGTGGCCTCTTCAAATTGGATGCTCTAGGTCCCACTCTCCCACTCTCCCGCTAACAGGAAAACTAGAAGATTCTTCAAATCTAGGCATTTCATTTTGAGGGGTATTCATGATCATCACCCTCATAGTCACTATCAAACTCAACTGGCATGGAACTTCTCCCTATGTCTTTTTGAAGCTTCTTTGCCTTGGATTTTTCTTTTTGGAAGGCTTCAATACTACCTAGCATCTCTGCTCTTAAATCATTAGAGACTTTTGGACATGGTTCAACATTGCCCCGTGCATGTGCTAAGTGTTGTTTTATTCTATGGATACCACCCCCAACAATTTTCTTCCCATAGTAATTGCATATTTTTTTCTCATTGTCATCCAATTGGCAATGATTCCTTGTTGGATCCCTCCTATCTTTTGGAGCCATGGCAAAGTTCAAACAAAAATCTGAAAATAAAACCCTAGTTTTTATTAATTAATAAGAATTTTTTTTATAAGAGAAGAGTAGAAGAAGGAAGAGTGTTGACAATGGACATACCTTCACACTCCTCGCAAAGTTTGAGAAGAAATAGCAACCAAAGAACAACGCTATGGCAGCCCAAAGAACAATTGATAGCAACCACAAAATCTTAAAAAAATGCTTGAAGAAGATCCAAAATACCACTGCAACTTCGCTCCAAATTGATGGCCCAAGAATTCTCCAAAAGCACCCTTCAAACAAGTCTATGATTCTGCCTAAGAACTTCACCAAAAACACCCTATGAACTTAGCTCAATAACCCACCAAAACTGCCCAAGAAACTTTGCTCTCAAGAACTCCAAAGAGATGGAATGAATACTGTGAAGATAATAGAGTGTGGGGGGGTCTTTAAATAACATCCCAATGGGATTAGGGAGGGTTTAGGTCCTTAGGTTTGGGGATTTTTTGTTTTTTGTTTTTATTAATTTGAGATCCGTGGGCCCCTTAGCGGCTGCCGTCTAACACAGTACGGTCCAGTCGGTTCCATACAAAACCGGTCAAAACCGACCGGTTTGGCGGTTTTGCTCGAGTTCCGTACAGAACCGGGCAGTTCGAGTCAAAAACATGGTCCAGACGGTTCAGGCACCAGACTGTATCGTGAAACCCTTTGAACCGGTCAGACCAACTGGTTTTGCCTGAACCAGATCAGTTCCGATAACATTGCTTTGGTGTAGGCCACTTCATAATGACACTCACCTTTTTTGGAACCTTGGATACGTCTTCAATCCAACACGAGATATCACGAATCTCAAGTACACCAATTCTTCCTTCATGTAAGAACACTTATGTAGATTTATCAACAATTTCTCTTGCTTAAACCACTATGGCACTTGCTTCAAATGCATCATGTGCTCTATTTTTTGCCTTGCTGAACACTAGTATATCATCCAAATACATAACCACAATTTTTCCCAAGCAAGGTTTCAACATATTATTCAAGAGTTGGAAGCATTTGTCAACCCAAATGGCATGACTAGTGATTTATACCGTGTTCCCTTCATCTTCAACATTGTGTTCCACTCATCACCCTCAAATTTTGATTTGGTGATATTCGCTCTCTAAATCAACCTTGGTGAAGTATTTCACTCCACTCAAGTAGTGCATTAAGTTGTTTATGCTTGACAATAGGAACCATTACTTAGTGGTTATCTTGTCGATAGCCATGAAATCGGTGCGCATCTCCATTCTCCTCCTTTCTTTGGTTTTAATTCAACATGTACTGCACAAGTACTCAAATTTTCCTTGACTTAGACTTGCCTATTGACCTTCTCACTCTCAATGGGAGTCAATGTGTGTGATACCTTATTTGTCAAACTTGAACATAAAACCAAAACTACTTGATGGAGAATATTCCTTACAGGTGGAAATCCCTTGGGAGCTCATTTGATATGACTTCCTTTAACTTAGTGAACAATGCCTTGACCTTTGTTGGCACCTACCTCCAATGTTGCATTTGATTTTGAAGATAACTTTTTGCTGCTCCAACTCCTCTTCACGCTATTTCTCTAGCATCAGCAAGAGTCTATGGAACATGATATTCTCTCCATACTCTCGTTATACTTCGTCTATATTGTCTTCAACAATGGACCCAACTACTCTTCTTGCTTCTTGACCTACGTGCGTTCTTCGTGATTGTCTTTGATAAGCATTTGAGTTGTTCGGACACCCATAAGCCCAGTACACTTTAATCACACTCCATTGATTCTGCCTCCTCTTTGTCCAGGAGATCCTCAACTGTACTAAAGATTTGACTTGCATCACGGGTGCCAATCTCTTCTTTGCTTCCACTTGTCTATCCTTAACTAGACATGGTTCTACCTTTACCTCTTATTTCTTTGGCTTGGGAACTCTGATACTTTCTAGAAAATAAGTTATAACTCTTCAACTTTCAAGGCTAGCCGGTATGCCTATGCGATAGAATGAATTGTTGCCATAACGAGCTCATCTTGGATAGCATATCTGAAACCATTATATACACACAAATAGTCTCTTTCCTTTCACCGTGTTTCCCCGACCCCATGGACAACGTATAATTTCTTTTGTTGTAATCCTCCACTGTCTTCTCCTTTTGTGTTAGGGTTTGCAGTGCCCTAAACAGATTACGGGAATAATCCAGATTTCATAGGTAGAAATTTCCTTTCTGCCTGTCTAATTGCAGATTATCTGACCATGTGGATGCATGACATTCACCTTGGTGCATGCAAGATTTACTCTGTTGGGGTCTTCTATTTGCTTGAAGTTGAAGAGTTTCTCCATTTTCCCAATCTAATTTATGAGCTTTTTTAGGTTCTTTTCCACTGGCAGTGCTTCTCTCAACTCTCTTTATTGGAATTGTTTTCACAATTGTTGGTATCAGATCCACTCTAATACCACATTGTGATTGGGGTGATGCATGCAGAGCCTGCAAAAATTCTGAGAGCACACAACACAAATAAATAGAAGCAACACAGACAATGCACAGTAGAGGAATTTACACAAAACAACCAGTGTATTAAAATGAAATTCATGCCAATTATATGTAGGGCTTAATGGACTCTTCTTCTGTCACAAAAAATGGGGCTATGCCCTTCTCAAAACATTAAAATATCTGCAATTCTGAGTCTCGGTTTGGGATTACACAGGCTCATAAGATCCTCGTCTTTGTCTTCACCTTTAAGCTTCCTTTTGCTGTTGCGAGAGCTCTCCTTCTCCCTCCATGCGGGATATGTACGGTTGCTACTCTATTCCTCTGTGTCTTTGTGATTGAAATTCCCGTCTCTTGTGCTCCCTCCTTTTCTTCGCACTATCCAAACCACCCAACCGACCATTTAATGGCTTCAATGAATTTTTCGGCGTGCCCATCATTCTTCTGCACATGTCAACTTTTAAATTGAGCAATAGGCCCCTTGGGTATTCACCTCCTGTGGGCTCTCCTCTCTCTACAGTGTTCATTGAAAGATGATCCAATGCCTTGGCCCTTATGCATGCCACCTTGACATTCCTTTGTCAGGACCTTCAAATTGCACAGACTGTCGATCTTGAAGGGATTGGACGGCTTTTGCATTTCCTTTATCCTTTTGTCACTTTGACAATGGCTTTGCCACAAATGGGAAAAATCAACGATGAACGGGATTTCACCATTGACAGTGGGAGTGTTTCTGCATCAATTCAGAGACCATGGAAAACCCATAGAAGATGACATTGATGAAAAGCTCTAAAGTCTAAACTGCATTTCTAAATCGGCAGGATTGCATTTTTGGCATGGTTGGTTTGCCACTTCTGGTTTCCAGCCAAAAACATGCTTGAGGGAACACTGGAAAAGGCAAAAAGCCACCAAAAAATGAGGTGTTTTAGCTAACGCTTAGCCCACACCCGTTGTTTCTTACTGTTCAACTTCAGTCTATGAAACCTCTTGCACTATTTCATACATGCTGTTCTTTAACTTCTTTTCTGCACTCTTTACTTCGTGTCCATTCCATGCACCTTCTTTGTTTGTTATTTTTTCATTTTTAACAGGCATGATTTTGTTGGCTGGAAATAACTCATTCTTGTTATGAGACACGAGTAGGATAACATTTATGCAAAACTTATCAATTTTCTGGTTTCTCATGGTTCTCCTGGACCATGGTTCTGTGCATGGTTCCACCATGCCCAGAAGGCTAAAACGTTTTTGCTGTCGTTTTTCTGTAAACTCAAGGTGTGAGAAGGGGACACATGATCAGAATTATGGAGTATCATAATTATAATTACGGGAATGCATCAACCAGTGCATTGGAGGAGCCTTTAATACCATACAGATTCGAGTCCTTTTTGTATCTGCATTATATTATTAATGCACAAGGGAAGGCAATGCAGATTTGTATCCAGCTCGTGCGGGGCATAGCGAGTGGTAAAGTTGCAAAGTTATAAATGGTTGTAAATGGAAGGTCTCATGTTCAAATCCCCCCAAACTTAACCGTGCGTCATGGTTCGGGTCCTGTGGATGCACCCAGGGATATAGTGGTATTGGGATTGGATTCCTGGACCCCGTTTCACGCAAGTACCAATCCTGTCCCCAGTTGCTGATTCTCCTGGAAAAAAACAAAAATTGCAGATTTGTATCCGTGAGTTCTCTTGCAGTATTCTGGGTACATTGTTATTCAGCTTTCCTTCTGCGTTATTTTCTTTTTTCTGACCCACAATTTTAGTTAGCAACTTTCTCGTAGGTTGGATACCAATTTTATGGGCCGCATTGGCCCACAAGTTATGTTTGCAGGCCTCATTGGTCCACAAACCAAGTTTGTAGACCTTATGTGCAGCAATTGGACATTGTTCAACACGCTAAGTTTGTCGACCTTGTCATTTTGTAATTAGACATTGAAGACTTCGTTGGTCCAGCTTTAGTCATTTCAAATTTCCCTGTCTATAATAGATTCTGTGAACCCCGTTAATTTGCAATCCAGTTTTGCTACCTGCAGTTGGCCCCTCTTGTCCCCTTGCTTCTCATATCTCCTTCCAAGATATTCTTTTGATCGAAAACCCTCTTTACTTCATTTTTCAAAAAACTTTCCTCTTATCGTTGTTATTGTAATTCTCAACCAACCAAGAGATGTATTTATACAGCACAATATTTATTTCCAATATTTCATGATAAAAGACATCCCCTTTGAAGCCTTCAACCAACCAAAAGAAGTATTTATACAGCATGATATTTATTTCCAATATTTCATGATAAAAGACATCCCCTATGAAGCCTTGGTTATATTTTTTTAACAAAATGGTTAATGACAGATTCCATTTCATGCCCTCTATATATATCCTGGTTGTTATCTATGTGATGTCCATAATTACAGATTATTACGAAAATGACAATACTTTTGGACCTTGTTATCCTGGTTGTTATCTATGTGATGTCCATAAGGCATAATGCTTTACAGACTTTGTTATTTATGTAATCTATAATGGTAAGCCATTAAAATGGCACATTCATATGATTTGATTTTATTCAACATTAATGCAATCTCTTAATACTCCCCTAAATGTTATGTCCAGTTTTTATGTCATAGCATGGTAGTCTTCTCATACGATTTTCACTCATAACATAGCCATGATATTACATGCAGTCTTAAATTATGTGTTTATGTTATTTGACTTGTTACAGGACAGTGGACGGAGTGGATGTTACAAAGGAAGGCGTGGTGTATTTCACAGAGCTCACCTATAAATATAGCCCAAAAGATATTTTGTTGGGGGTATATGAATACCTCCCTCATGGTAGATTGCTTAAATATGATCCAAGTACAAAGACTGCTACCGTTCTGCTCACAGATCTCTACTTTCCCAATGCAGTAGCCCTATCCAAGAAAGAAGATTTCTTTATATACTGTGAAACTCTTATGTAAGTTAAACTCTTTTATCTAAACTTCAGAGATTGTGCCTGGTTTCCATGTTAAATACCAAAAAGGCCATAACATGCTTTATATTTTCTATTCTGTAGCTTTCGTTGTCGAAAATATTGGCTGGAAGGAGAAAAAGCAGGCAAAGTTGAAACATTTATCGAAAATCTTCCTGGATTTCCTGATAATGTTATACTTGACGATGATGGCATATATTGGATTGGTCTTCTGGGGGTAATATTTTTCTTTGATTTTGGTTTGTTTTATTGAGTTAATGTTTCTTACGTAATACTGTTAAACTCTGTCAACTTAGAGTCAAAGGTTCAGTTCGGACTTGAATCCTTGGCATTATTTAGGCACAATTTCGACTGGATCTGGCAATGGTTCATGGTTCTACCTAGAACTATGATTTGCCAATGCTCCAAGACTTTTAGGGAATATGGCTAGACCTCAAAAAGCTCCCAAAATCCACTGAATCGATTGGAATCATGGAAATCTCTTTCATCGGATTCCGAGGGTTGGCCGGAAATATGCATTTTGTTTGCTGGACAGACAACGTTCTTCTGCACATGTAAATTAGTTTGTCACTTATTCTAATGGTCTTTAATGGTGCGAAATGCTTCTTATTGACAGGAACGAAATATGTATTGGGATCTTGCAGCCAAATATGCATCTTTGAGACATTTATTACTAAGGATCTCAAGTTTCATAAACTTAAATCCATTCCTCTTTCCAACAGCAGGCGTAGTAGGCGTGAGAGAAGATGGAGAAGCCATCGCATACTATTCTGATCCGAAAAGATCATTTATAACCAGTGGAGTACAGATGGGTGGTCGTCTATATTTTGTCAGTCTTCACGAGAACTCTTTAGGTCGTTCACCGGCTAATTTCCCCGATCAGTAATTATTTTGATGCTTTTCAGGGGCCGTGGCTCGGCAAGCTAACACAATTGAGTCAATAAAGAGTTTATGTTTCCATAGATGAAAATCATCTTTAAATCCATGGAATGGATTTCATCGTTTGGAAAGCTTTAATTAAATTAAAGAAAAATAATACCATTTTTTTTGTTATTTTGGAAGTGTGATAATGTTTTTTTAAATAAGGATGGATAGCATTTTCATTAATATAAAAAGTGCAGCAAACTGAACCGGTACCGGTAGCAAAGTGTCTTACAGAGTTCATAAAAGATGCTGAAAAATTCCAGCTTCATCCTTAAAACCTATTCCTGATTCGAATATTTGATAAACTAAATTCATTACAACTATATATTATTTTTCAGAACTGTCCACCTAAAAATATTATATTGGCAAAACATGATTGTGCCGAAGAGCCCATTTTACAGCTCAGTACGGGGAGATGTGTATGTCCTTCCTTACTCATCTTAGAGTTGACATGTGTAATTTAAAATGCTCAATTTAGATTTGAATTATTTTTTAGAACAACATATATAAGACTACAAATTAAAACCATAGACATTCAGTTGACATTTCTTCAACATTTTCATCATATAAAAGGGGTTTGCAGTTAAAGAGATTAAAGAGATTTGATCCTTTAACCGCTTGATAGATCTTTTTTAAGATGGATCTATGCTGTTAATAAAAAAAACCTATAACAAAACCATATCCACCATGAGCTTTCTTCATCATCTTTCTCTTGTTGTCCAAGCTCCTCCTGATTGGCTGTTTCTTCCATTTTTCTAGGAAGTTCCTGCTGGACCGTGGTATCTTCCCCAAGTCTTCCAAGACTGTGCCAACATAAACAGAGGCTCTGTTCGCCATGACTTGTAATTACATTGTAATAAATGTCGAGATCTGGAGTAAATTTCTCCAATTTTCTGTTGTTGGCGTCCATTTTCCTTTCTATACTTGCACTCCTAACCATTTGGGCCTCAATGTGCCAACCCAAGCTTTTTTTCAATTGTGAAATTGCCACTTTGAAATCAATCATCCAATTGTTGCTCAGAGACGACATGTTAACCTTTCATTGGTCCTCACATTCACAAAATGAACAATTGCCAACATGTCCGTGCTCAGCCATGATGACACGAAAACAGATAATGGAATGGGAATTAGTTTCCAAGTCACTACTCTACATCGACCTCTGTTCTTTACCAAGTGATACCCTGCATCAAACCCAAACTCACTGAACTAGTCCACAGAGAGAGACTTAGGTACCTGCGTAATATCCACAGAACTGATAGTGTTGCATCCAAACCAAATTCACTGAACTAGTCCACAGGGAGAGACTTAGTTACCTGTGTAATATCCTCAGAACTGATGGTTTGCAATTCTGTCCATCAGCAATGCCAATGGGACCAATTTACTAAGCCATGCGGTAAGCAATCAGACCGGACCCCTTCCAAACTGGTGATTGAAACCTCACTCTAGTAAATCGAATTATCCCACTTGCCTTGCTTAACTCTATCATATTCGACGCCTGTGTTGTTCAACTTTAGACTTTTTTTTTTTAAAACAACACTAACCCTTTATTTTAATTTTGCTAGAGTCGAGCACTTCTATTAGAATTGAGCACGTGGTACGAGGAAGAGATGAAACTTATTTTTTTTTTCCTTCTAAAATTGAGGACTTGTATTAGACTTAAGCATGTGTGAAAGTCGGACTTGTATTAGACTTAAGCATGTGTGAAAGTACGACGAAGAAAAGATTAGACTTAATGCTTCCTTATCCTCCCAACTACGACAAGAGCTATCCATTGAGTTGCTGAACATTTAATGCGGCTGCAGCAGGCTTGATGACCGGTTGGATCTCGAGCAAAGATGAAACTTAATTTTTCTTCTTCTTCTAAAATCGAGGACTTGTATTAGACTTAAGCATGTGTGAAAGTACGATGAGGAAAGGATTAGACTTAATGCTTCCTTATCCTCCCAACTATGACAAAAGCTATCCATTGAGCTGCATAACATTTAATGCGGCTGCAGCAGGCTTGATGACCGGTTCGATCTCGAGCAGCTCAAGATCAAACGGTCATCAAGCTTGCTGCAGCCGCATTAAATGCTTTACAGCTCAATAGATAGCTTTTGTCCCCAACTAGCCACTTGTCTCCCATAAGCTTATGCATGCCAAGCGTAATGTAACTCAAGAAATTAAACTAACAAAATGGCTACCCCAGCAGCTCAAGATCCAATGATCATCAAGCTTGTTGCAGCCCATTAAATGCTCTACAACTCAATAGATAGCTTTTGCCCCCAACTAGCCACTTGTCTCCTAGATGCTTATGCATGCCAAGCGTAATGTAACTCAAGAAATTAAACTAATAAAAGAGCTACCCCGTTTTTAATCAATTTACCTTTGCTTTTGCTAATGTCTAACTCATGGAATTAAACTAATGAAAGTTCTACCCCATTTTTAATCAAACTCCCTTTGCTAAAGCTAATGCATGCTAAGCGTAATGTCTAATTTAAATTAGATTAATGAAGGGTTGCCTCCTTTTTTAATCAAATTCCTTTTGCTTAGGTTAACTACCATGTTTGCCATTGAATATGCTTGGAAGTGACAAGCTTAGAGTGTGTGATTGAATGTGATGGATTCAAAGTATGAAACAAGTTCCTTTTTCAATCAAATTTCTTTTGCTTAGGTTAACTACTATATTTACTATTGAATCTGCTTGGAAAATGCAAGCTTAGAGTGTGTGATTGAATTGAATGTGATGGATTCAAAGTATGAAACAAGTTTTTTTTGTTCTTGTTATGGGTCCGGCGAGAGGAGAGAAAAAGCATGTTTAACATACCAAAATATACACCTACATAATAAATCTTTTATCGATAATGATGCAAATATATGTATATTTATATTCCACTTAGTATCCATGGGGATTTGAACTCCTAACCTTTTATTTACAATTCTTCTCATCTCAACTATTCATTCAACGAAATAACTTCTACTTTTATAACCTCACTTTCATACATTCATATTTGATGATGATGATGATGATGATGATGATGTTGTTTAACGTCCACTGAGACCGGATTGGTCTATCGGACCTAAAGAAACAGATTATTGGCAGTGATCAGCTCACCGCTGAGTGCTTTACAAGTCTAGCTCTATAATTCTAACAGAAATTTCCT
Source organism: Pseudotsuga menziesii (assembly GCA_001517045.1). Lineage (NCBI taxonomy): Eukaryota > Viridiplantae > Streptophyta > Pinopsida > Pinales > Pinaceae > Pseudotsuga > Pseudotsuga menziesii. The sequence goes on along the minus strand of LPNX010203759.1, from coordinate 89,571 downwards.
ACAAAACTTAGATCTGTCTATGAAATTTATTCTAGCTTTCCGTATTATGCATTCTTGCTAGCTTCATTTTGTTGGCTTCTTGTCTTTATAGGAGAAAATGTCTTTGTTGTAGTCTTTGGAGATGATGGAGCAGTTTTGTTCTTTTTGCCAACTTTGATCCAACCTGTTGAACTATCTTTGCCGTCACTAAGGAGAGCTTCTTCTGAGTCGGCATGAGGATCTGCACTGTGCAGATTCCCTTGCGGGAGCTTTTTGGTTGAATCTGCTGGGGTACTATGCGCTGCAGGGGAGTCTTCATTATGAGCCTGAAGAGATTTCTTGTCCTGCATCGGATCTGGATTTTCTAAAGGAACTTTGCTTTTGCTCACAGTATGAGATTTCTTGTCCTGCATCGGATCTGGATTTTCTAAAGGAACTTTGCTTTTGCTCACAGTATAGTGATCCGGATTTGCTCCACTCCACCACGTGGATCTGCGGTGGTTTTTCGTGGGATTGGAATTCTGTGATTCTTTGGGACAATCTTTAGCTAGATGTCCTGTTTCAAAGCAACTTCGGCATCTGAATAAAACACTTTCGTAATCTAACTTTTGGATCCATACATAGCTCTTACTCGTCAGATGAATTTCGGCTGGGAATCCTATGCTAAAGTCCATTTCCACGCAGATGCAAGCATAGGTAGTCTTGAAGTAGGCCTGTGTGTCTTCACTGCTGAAGTAGAAGGTACCAAGTGCATTTCCAATGGCTTCAAGCGAGGTAGAGTTCCAAAGATGCAAGGGCAGGTTGGGGAGCCTGACCCAAACTGGGGTTGAAGAAATTTGTTCTGAAGTTGGGTCAAAGGAAGGGTTCCAGGGCTTCATGAACAACCCTGATTTTCCCCAAAACCAAGGGCCAGATGCTTGAATGGTCGTTCTGTCCTCTGCCGTTACAAAATCTACCGTAAAAAAACCCCGAGTAGAAGGATAAATCGAAATTTTATTAGAGACAATAGGTTCCTATACCTCTGAGACCCACTGGTGTAGATCGGTTAATCGAGGCCATAGGCCGTTGAATCTGCAGATCAGGGCGGTTTCTTCGAATTGTGCTACTTCCTCTAAAGACCGATCCACCACAGGAATAGAAGGTGTTGGCCTTTCTTGAACAACCAGAACCGAAGCTTTCTTGCTGTCAATGGCAGACCCGGGGGCTTTTCCAGCCGGCCCAAGGACCGCAGCGACTTCTCTGAGAAGTGGATCCTTGGGATCCGTGATGCCATCACAGAGTGCCGCAAGATCGATATTTCTATCGTTCCTGACCTTCCAATTCTTGTGCATGAGGCGCTCTTCCCAGGGCAGCTTCTTGGCCTCCTTGAGCAATTTCTCGTCCTCGGACATTTTTATTTCTTGTTCTTGTCACGAAAGCCTTAGGGTTTCTAGTCAACGTGCTTACCAGTCAATACATCCTTACTTCATACAAAAATACACTAACATAATTTCAATATTTTCACCATTTATATCCACTTCACCATATATCATTTAATATATCCATAATATATATGCACTTTTAAAATGCCTAAAGGTACGTAACACACCCAAAATAAGATATGGTGTACATAATCCAATCTCTATAATTATGAATGCCATGAACATGTATATGAGTGAATTTAAATATTTATTAATACAATAAATTAATTTTAGGAATACCTTAATAACAAACCCACCAAGCTAAATTTTGGATAATAAAAGAAGGAACTTAACTTTTACAAATGATATAATTTATGAAATTTCTTTCTTTATAATTTCTACGGAAGACATTCCTAAGAACTTATGTCACTTGACATAATAGATTCCATAAAACAGACTATATTCATATAACTAGGAAAAAAATGTATAGTTACACTACGATGGCATAATCAGTTCAACTTAATGCAATAAATTATATCTTAAAAGATTTAATTATAATACTGATAGCTTTTTCTTAAAATAAATGACACAAAGTTGATTTACCGTATTCAATACATGTGGGGGACATTCACAAGGTTGCGATAAAATAGTCATACATATGCCAAAACAAATCTAAACATGGACTACCTCTTCCATTAATGTAAAATCTGAATTGTAAAGATGCCCATTTTATATGTTTATATAAACATTCAATCATATATCATGCAAGCAATGAATTCATACGTAATGATTTGAATTCGATTAAACATATCTTCTACGGATTAATCGTATGTAGAGGTAAGCAAATAGTATGTAGACCGAGCGTATATAAATTAAGCAATAAAATTGTATGTAGAGGTTTTGAATTGTAATCATCAACAGATCAAGCAAATCGTATGCATAGGTTTTAAATTATAATTATCAACAGATTAAGGAAATCGTATGTAGAGGTTTTGAATTGTAATTATCTATAGATCAAGCAAATCGTATGCTTAGGTTTTAAATTGTAATTATCAACAGATCAAGCAAATCGTATGCAGAGGTTATAGATCAAGCAAATCATATGCAGAGGTTTTGAAGTGTAATTATCAATAGATCAAACAAATTGTATGCAAAGGTTTTGAATTGTAATTATCAATAGATCAAGCAAATTGTATGCAGAGATTTTAAATTGAAATTATCAACATATCAAGCAAATTGTATGCAGAGGTAACGGATCAAGCAAATTGCATGCAAAGGTTTTGAATCATAATTATCAACAAATCAAGCAAATCATATGCAGATGTAACATATATTTAATTATATCATAAAAGAAAATGCATATAACCTGCCAACAAAGGGGAAACACATGCAGAGATCACACAGGTTCAAATTTGTAAGACGCAGCCAAGGATTTGGGTCTTCATAGAAAGGAAAGGAAAACACAAATTACAACTCAAAAAGGAGAATAACATACAATGGTTAAAACACACTCCTCCAGATTTGAATACGTAGTCAAGAAATAAACACATCAAAGATTGGGTCTGATTAACATCCAACGTTTCCCCATATCAAGAGCATAACGGGTAAAAAAAACGTTTCCATGGATTGGATCTGAACGACACGCTTCTACAAACTGATTGTATACCGTTCAAGCAAGGGAATCATATGCAGAGTTTGTAATTATAATATTTTTTTCCACCGATGCAAAGCAGAGGGGGAAATCACATACAAAGATTGGGTCGGATTGACACGCAGGTAAGAAAAAAGATCATATGCAGAGAGTTTGTGATTTGATTGTGAACATCAAACAAATATCCACCAGTTAGATGAGATGGTAAACAAACACATACCCAGGTTTATAGATCGGATCTGAGTTTAAAATTTTACATACTCTACAGATCAATAAACGTTTTGGTAATTCAAACGCATACACATTCAGATCTGTGTCAATCTTAACACATTAATCATTAACAAATGCAAACGTTTATCCAACCTTTTTTCTTATAGAGAACACAGACAATCAGATTTGAAACCAAACACATATAGATCAATACATGGAAAATATAAACAAGGTGCAAACGATTTCAAGCTTATACAAAGTCTAGATCTATATTCTATAAGTAAAACAATACTCTGTACAATCTAGCCCATATATTCAAAGATACTTACTCGAAAAAAATAATGTCGAAAATAACTACTTGGAGAAATCAACTCCTCCCAACCATAGAAGAGAGTAGTACCACAATTATCTCAACTCCACCCCCGAGCTGGATCACCACCATGCACACTAGAACAACAAGAAAAAACTTCCACATGACACTCTCTCCTCGAGTCTGTAACAAGTTCAATGATGGACTTATAGAAGAGAGAAACACTACACATGCACTCAACATCGTTTTCCCATGCACAACACGACGTCCTGTGCTATCACAGTGCACCAATATATATAGCTTTTGTCCAGGTCTTATGCCATCGCAATCAATCCATAAATCCATGTGATTTAGGATCTTGTTTGGTTGTTGAGTTTTTAAATTTGATTTGATTGGTAAAGATCTCTCTAGCTTGCTCACACATGTTCTCTTGTGCCATGGTGGTGTCCCCTCATGTAGTTGAATATTCCAAGTACCATATATATATATATATATAAAGTTTGTTGTGCAAATGTCACTTTGACTTTTTGAATTTTTAATAACTCATTACATAAAAAAAATTCGCAAAGATAAAAAAAAATAAAAGTAATGTCATGGGGGTACTGCATTCGCCCCCCTTATTTTTAACACTGTCTTTAGTGCTCTTTTTATTTTGAGATCCATTTCTCATTCCAAAACATGGAGGGATATGCTTCTCGCATTTTATCCTCCATTTCTCAAGTTGCCTCTTTAGGGATGAAGTGTTTCCATTGCAATTTAATTTGAACGATTGCTTGATTCTGTAGCATACGTTCCCTCCTGTCTAGGATGCAGAAATGTTCGGTCTGGAACTCGCCCTCGGGTTCTACCTGAATCACATTCCAATCAATTATATGAGTAACATCATGTATATATATTTTTCAACAATGAAACATGAAATACATTGTGTAATTTTATGTTAGGGGGAAGTGCACGCTGATAGGCTACTGGTCCTATCTTAGCTAATACTTTGAAAGGCCCACAATACTTGGGTGCCAGTTTGGAACATCTTCCCAAACTCAAAGAAATGTTTTTTGACTTTACCTTTAGATATACATGATCACCAATGTTGAACTCTCTTGGAGTTCTTTTTAAATCCACATAACTCTTCTGTCGATCTTGGGAAACTTTTAAGTTTTGTTGCACCTTTATCACTATCTGCTCCAACTCTTTTAACATTTATGGTCCTAGAACAATCTTGTCAGGAGGGTTATCCCAAGACACTTGAGTGCAACATTTCCGACCATACAAAACCTCAAATGGACTCATTTTTAATGAAGCTTGATATCCATTATTATAAGCAAATTCTACTAAATGCAAATACTCCTCCCATCTACCTAGTTTATCCATTACATACATTTGTAGCATATCTTTTAAACACTTGATTGGTTCTTTCAATTTTTCCATCTATTTGAGAATGATAAGCAATACTAAAATTCAGTTGTCTATCTAGACCCTTAAACAAGGATTTCCAAAAATCACAAGTAAATTTCAAATCTCTATCAGAAATCACAACCTTTGGAATACCATGTAACCATAATATTTCTTTCATAAAAATATCCGCGATATTAATGGATTTAAAAGTAGACTTTACAGGTATGAAGTGTGCAACCTTATTCAACTTATCCACAACTACCATTATTGAGTCATGTTGTTTATTTGTTTTAGGTAATCACGTTACAAAGTCCATGCTTATTATCTCCCATTTCCATTCTGGAATAGGTAAGGGTTGCAGTCACCCAACAGGATGTTGGTGTTCTGTTTTTACTTGTTGACATTCAATACACCTAGCTAGGTAATTTGCAACATCATTTTTCATGTTAGGCCAATAATAAGTTTTTCGTAACTTGGTTATGATCTTTTGGTATCCCGGATGTCTGGAATATGGTTTCTTATGTAGTTCATTTAGAATTAATTGTTTAACTTCTTCAGAGTATGGTATATATAATCAATTTTTATAAACTAACAAGTCTTCTTAACTTATAGAATAAACTGAAACATTTCCATTAACATCCCTTTCCAATTGTTCTTTAACTTTTAAGTACTCTTCATCATTTTTGGCTGCCACTTTAAATCTTCAAGATTTGTTTTATAGCTGCTAAAAGCAACTGAACAATGTGGAATGACATTCCTACGCAGGGCATCCACCACTTTGTTCTCTTTGCCTTTAATGTGTTTAATTTCAAAATCATACTTGCTCAATAAGGCTAACCACCCTTCTTGGTGAGCATTTAAGCTTTGTTGATCAAATAAGTCTTTTAAGCTTATGTTATCCAACATTAAGGTAAATTTTCTTCCTATTAAATAATGTCTCCACATCTTTAGTGCATGTATTATTGCAGCTAACTCTAAGTCATGCGTTGCATAGTTTTGTTCATGTATTTTAAGTTTTCTTGACTCGTATCTTATTACATAATCCTCTTGTAGTAATGCCCCACCTAATCCTTCTATACAGGCATTCGCACATACCACAAAGTCTTTGTATGGATCTGCTATTCTTAGCATAGGTGCAGTGGTCAGCAGGTGTTTAAGTTTTTCAAATCTTTCTTGACATTTATTAGACCATATGAATTTAGTTCCTTTATTTTGAAGTGAAGTTATGGGATAAACAATTTTGGATAACCCTTCAATGAACCTACGATAGTAACCCGAGATTCCCATAAAGGATCAAATCCCTGTTACGTCCTTAGAAGCTGACCAATCATTGATTTCCTTGATTTTATCTGGGTCCACCGAAATTCCTTCATGGTTATTACATGACCTATGTACTAAATTTTATCTTGAAAGAATTCACATTTTTTAAACTTTGCATAAAGTTTATGTTCTCTTAAGGTTTTCAAGACTAATTTTAAATGTTCTTTATGTTCTAGTTCATTTTTAAAGTATATTAATATGTCATCAATAAATATTATTACAAGCTTATCTAAGTATTTGTAAAGAACATTGTTCATTAAACACATGAATGTGGCCGCGAAATTGGTTAATCCAAATGGTACGACCAAGAACTTGTAATGCTCTTTTGAAAGTCGTTTTATGGACATCCTCATCCTTAATTGTTACTTGATGGTACCTGGACCTCAATTCAATTTTAGAGAATACCGATGCTCCCCGTACTTGGTCAAACAAGTCGTCGATGCAGGGGAGAGGGATCTATTCTTAATTGTAATCTTATTCAATTCTCTGTAATCGATACAAAGCCTCAGTGTGCCGTCTTTCTTTTTAAAAAACAAGATGGGTGCTCCCCATGGAGACACACTCGGTTTGGTATATTATTTATCTATTAATTCTTGTAATTGTACTTTTAATTCTATCAACTTAGGTGTGTTCATTTGATAAGAAGCCTTAGAGGCAGGGACTGCTCTTGGTACCAATTCAATGGTAAAGTCAATATCCCTCTTCGGAGGTAGTCTCAGTATCTCTTCGGGAAAGATGTCTTTAAATTCATTTAAAAGAGGAAGATCCTCTAAACTAGGTTTTGTTTCCTTATCATTATTTTGGGTGATGTGTACAACAAACAACCTACATCATTTTATAGCACACTTTTTCAATTGCAAGGAAGATAATTTTCTAGTAAGAACCTTCTTTGGAATCCCTCTAACCATTTTACTTTCACCATTTTCATCAATACAATCAAAAGTTTTCTCAAAGCAATTTAACACAACTTTATGTTTTTATATCCAATCCATTCCAATTAGTACATCGTAATATTCTAATGGAAAAAGATTCAAATCTACTTTTGTAATCAAATATTGCATGTGAACTTCACAGCTAGAAATAACACTGGTTACTTTTCTTTTTGTTCCTATGGCTAATTGCACCAACCACGACTTTTCAAAATCATATTTTCTCATTTTACACAAATCTACTAACTTAGGAGATATATAACTTAACGGTAGATCCATAATCAATTAATATAGAAGTAGGTTTGTCAAGGATCTTACTATCTACCTCAATCATGGAGGGATGATAATCCGCTTGATGATTGTCCAATGTGGTGCTAATCTACGGTATGTCCCGAGCAACCTTTCCAACTGTGTCTGCTTCTCGAACCGTGTGAATATTTCGATTATCTTTTTTATGAGGACAATCTCGATAGAAATGACTTCCCCCACATCCCCAACACTGCAAATGTTTTCTTTTTATTTCTTCATTTTTCTTATTAAAAAAATTAGCTTTATACTCAACAATTTTCATTGGTTGTTTATAATATGTTCTTATTGTTTGTTGTTAATAAATGTATTTCTCTGGAAACTCTTATGTTTATTAAAAGGTTTGAACTCTGTTCTCTTAAAATTACTTCCATCTCTTCTCTTGAAATTATAAGGATTTTCACTCTTACTCTTGGATTGATCATATGTTAATTTGGCCTTCCTCATTGCTTCATACAAAGTTTTTACCAGTTCATCAAGCTCTAGTTTGTCTTTCTAAAAGTTAGGTAAGCAACCTAGAAATCTTTGTATTTTAGGTTTTTCTTCGTTTAGGTAAGGCACATATCTTAGCAGGGATAAGAGTTTAGTACAAAAGTCATGCATAGACATGGATCCTAGTCTTAGCTCATAAAACTCCTTATCTTTCCTTTATAGTAATATTATGAGAGGTATTCATTTTTAAAATAATTTTTAAACCAGTTCCAACTTACTTTTTTATCATTAATTGTTTTTTCTCTTTTTAAGTCTTGCTACCAAATCTCAGCCTTTTCGACTAGATTGAAGGTGGCCATTTCCCCCTTCATAGAGTTGCAGTAATTGTACATAGTGAATTACTTCTTCATCCTGAAGAGCCAAGCCTCAGCTTCTTCTCCATTATTGACTTCGCCATTAAAGGTAGGAGGCTTTATTTTTTTTAAATTCTCTCGTTAGCTCATCTTTATATTTTCTTTTCTTCCTACGTTTGTCCTCGGAGCTATCACTAGAATATTCCGATTCACTAGCTAGATGGTTTCCGTCAGAAGAACGACAGTCAGAGGATGAGTTTTTTTGTTTAAGTTTCTTTTTACTCCGTTCATTAACTATTTCATTTAGTTTATATAGTAGGGATTCATTTAAGTCTTCTTGGGTTTTCAGTATCCTTTCACGTTCAATCTTAAAATTCAAAATTTCTTCTTGTAAGTCCCTCACGGTTTGTAGAATGTCATTATTAACAATGTTATTATTTGGTTGATCCTCGTTATTAGGTTCAACCCAAATAGGTGGGGTAGGGGATCATCTTCCAACCATCTCTTCCTGCAGTTTAGTAGAACAATTTTTTGCTATACAAGTAATAAAAACAAAAAAATTATAGATTGTAAGTTTCCAGAAAATATGTGTATGGGCACCATAGGGCCAAGTGTCGTAACTTGCGCTTTGATACCACAATGTAACATACACAAAAGTACACCAACATAAAAAACTTTTATTGATAATTATGCGAATATATGTATATATATTCTACTTAGTATCCATGGGGATTTGAACTCCTAACCTTTTATTTACAATTCTTCTCATCTCAACTATTCATTCAACGAAATAACTTCTACTTTTATAACCACACTTTCATACATTCATATTCACTTCATACAAAAATACACCAACATAATTTCAATATTTTCACCGTTTATATCCACTTCACCATATATCATTTAATATATCCATAATATATATGCACTTTTAAAATGCCTAAATGTGACACACCCAAAATGAGATATGGTGTACATATCCAATCTCTATAATTATATGAATGCCAGGGACATGTATATGAGTGAAATTAAATATTTATTAATACAAATACATTAATTATATGAATACCTTTGTAACAAACCCATCAAGCTAAATTTTGGAAAATAAAATAAGGAACTTAACTTTTACCATGGATAGAGTTTATGAAATTGATTTCCTTATAGTTTCTATGGAAGAAATACCGAAGAACTTATGTCACTTGACATTATAGATTCCATAAAACAAACTATATTCATTACTAACTCCTTCATGAATTAAACATAATTATATAACCAGGAAAAAATGTATAGGTGCACTACGATGGCATATTCATTTCAACTTAATGCAATAATTTATATCTTAAAATATTTAATTATAACACTTATAGCTTTTTATTTAAATAAATGACACAAAGTTGATGGTTTTGACGACATGGCTTTTCATCCGACGACAACCTGGTCGCAACCTTGCCAAGGTGATGTTAAGGTTTAAGTTAATAACATAATGGTTTTTTATCTAGGAAATAAGCCTAGATCTATGGGCTTATTCCTAACTACACTTGTTATAAATAACATTTATATGACTCGAGCTTTATGTTAAAACCCATCTTTCATATGAGTCTGGCGTTTGTGGATATATATATGCTTATTTAAAATCGATGGTAGTTTTGAAAGCGATGTTGGAAAACTATATAACGACCATCTGATAAGTTTTAAGACATCGGGAGGCACACGATGGATGCCAGCTGTGACCACGAGGGCTTTAAAGTGATTTTTTAAGTATGGGTCATAACTCTGGTTGCGAGTTGGCAGTGCAACCAGGCACATTAACTGACCAACGTACTTTGCATGGAAATGACTGATCCTGGCACTCCATTTGTCCCTGATCTGGTTCTCGCTATGTGAAAAGGTTTTGTAGGGTTTTTATGATGCATTCTTTTGGTCTTGAGGGTGTTTATCTGGTCTTTTTGTGATTGGTTTGATGGAGGTTTTGCTCAGCCTCTCCATGGGTTGCGTTGCAGCCATGCTTGTCCATTGGGGTCTGCAACATTTTGCTTTATTTAACTCTGCGATTACTAGGTTGTTTAGAGGTTTAATGCTAGGGTTTAATGGTTGCATGGCTTCTCTACACAATCTCAACCAAACCTTTCTCATCGTGTGGTTGAAAGAAACTCAGTTGCTTTTTTTTAATAGGTATAATATTATTTTAATTCTGAAATTTGTTAATGCGATTCGTAGTTTTTTAAACTTAGTTTTAAAATCGAGTTTGAATTTGTTGATGCAGGGCAGAGGAAGGAGAGAGTAATCAGGAGGATCAAACCCCTGGCCCTCTGCACGTGTGAAGAAGGTATAACCCTCAATCATACAATGATTTTGTTTCAGATTTAAATTAACTTTTTAATATTGTGACCCTGTTTTGGCAGAAGAAACTAGGGTACCAATGCAAGGATGCCCTGAGGATTGGGATAAGCCTGACATTGCCTTCATGACCTCCATCTCTTCATCCAGGTAATGTTCGGTAAATGTTTGTAAACTTGTTATAGTTTTGATAAAATATTTAATTAGATAGATTTTAATTTTTGAACTGTAATGTGGGTTCAGGATTGGTGTATGACCACGTAAGGGTGGCAACAGGGTTACCTCCTCTCAATTTTCATTCTTCTTTTCCTTGAGGTGAGCAACCCTATCCTTCACTCTGCTTGTTAGGAGATTTTATATATTTAAGGGACTGCGATTTGATACTAATGTTAGCAATATTTTGTTCTTTTATGCATATATGAACTGGCATGACTTCTACACAATACACTTGGGTTACTGCAAACAACTTCAAGGTATGCCTCCTCTCGATTGTATGCGGTTGACCAGGGTTACTCTGAATTCGATGTAAAGGGAAGGGAGAGGCTTCACAACCTCTATTGCTTAAGATAAGTTTGATTAACAATAGTTGGATCAGCTCTTCAATTTTGGGGATTCTTAGCAATTATTATAGAATGGTTCAACGATTAGAATTGATTCCATCATAGATCTTTCAATTTGTAATTTGGTCATTAACAAGATTCGAATGTGAAACATTTTGATGGATGATTGGTTCTTAAATATTGCTTAATTTGATTTGGTTTCCATAAACATTTAATTGGGTGTTTGTTGACTGTATCATGATATCGTGGTTTTGTTTAAATTAAATATTTATCCTAGATAGAAGACTGAAACAAGGACTGTATTGTTGATTAATTTTTTAAACAGAATTTGGTCCTGTATAGAAGTCTTCAACTCAAGAGATTATGTTTAGTTTACTCCTAGTGCAAATTGATAATTTGGTTGTAGATGTGATTGGACGATTGGTAACCAACCATCGTAGATTTTACTGTTTGTATTTAATTGTATAAAAGCACTTCTATTATGACTTTGATTCAGTGGATAATCTTAACTCTATGGTTACAATTGCTAGATCTTAACTCAATTTAATTATCAGATCTATGTTCGGAAACTCAGATCTATAACTAGGTGTTTTAATTATATTTGTTAATTAAATATTTGTAACTGTTTGATCAAACTTTATCTCTTGGGTCTGTTTCAATTTATTGTTTCCCTTAGATCTGTCCATTCTTGGGTATGGAATCCCAAGGACTGGTAGAAAGATATGTTAATGAAATTTAAAACAAAGTTAAACTCTGTGTAGATGGCTTCCGGATCCTAGCGAAATGTGATTGGTTTAAACTTACTTAGATATGTTATTAATTCGATAGAAGCATACTTAAATAAAGAGTTTGAAAATTTATCTAGATGTATTTTAAAATAGAGAAGGGATCTCTATGAAGGGTCTTTTGTCTCTCTCTCATAACTCTGAGATTTATACAATATAGGGTTTGATTTATAGTTGATATAGCTTAACATAGGAAAGCATTCTAGAGAATATTAATTTACTATTACAATTTCTACATGGAAAAGAGATTTACGATTTTTACATTCCGTATATAAGTAATTAACTAATAACAACTTATAAACTAAGAAATTATCATTAAACTAGACGAAAAGATTACTGATGGATACATGGTATAATTCTTAGTTATAATGCACTTAAAATTCAATATACTTTTAGAGTGTAATTATCTATACTAAAACACTCAATAAATTTAGTAAAGAACCTATCACCACTGTCAGAAAAACATAACTGAAGCTATAGTTCCTCCAAACCACCTCCTAGAGCAGCAAAAACTTACTTGCTCTAGAACCCCCGAGCATATTTGCTGAACCAAAAGGGAAAATTACGATCAATGCACCATCTCTTTTCATCAATATATTATTTCCCCATCCATCGCCAACCTACTGCTTATTCGGTGGACATACTATTTTATAGTATTTTGCCTAGGACTTGGTCATTTATGAGCCTTCTTCTCTTTAGGGCTCCACAAGGAGTCTTGACCTGATTTTGGGGAAGATGACTCCTGCATCACTTGAGTTCTCACTCAATAGTTTTTTCAATTTGTCATTTCCCCTTATGGGTCAGCAAACACTCTTTTAACAACTACTTCAGTTCTGATTCCTCTTAGTGTTTTATTTATTAAATAAAATAATCCATTACATTTCATTTTGACTTTATTGTCAAAATATTAAAAAAAATAATTCAAAGTAATAAATAATTAAATAATTGTTTGGTGTATTACATGAATTCACATAACCTTAGCCCCCATAACCACTAGATCCCTTGCGACCTGAAGCCCCATGACCGTTGCTTCCTCTCCTAGTATTTCCCCTCCAGTGCATAGCCCCTTTGGTGCGTAGACATAGCTTCACTAACACCACTTCTAATGCTCTTACAGAACGTTAACCATTGGATTGGAGAATTGAAAACCACAATCACAAACTCTGGCTCCATTCCAAATTCTCGTTGCTCATAAATTCTACACACCACACGCGGGAGTTGTCTCACCATATATCCTCCAATTAGAATGAATGATCTATGTCCTACTTTCCTTCATTTCCCCAGCGCGAAGAGCCATCAACTAGAGAGTCATTAAGCTCGTATTAAGAACTGAATTAACCACATTAAATATTTATTGACCTCCCATCCATGTGCTCATGTAAGAGATAACATTTGGCATGTTCCCCATGTGCCAACACGTGGCTTCCACTTGCATTCAAGGATTAATAAAATTACATTGATTCACATTACACATTATAATTATATGAGATATTGAAAGTTCAATATAGAATTTGATTTAGATTATAACTTAGTATACTATATAACTTAAGTTTGAAGGAATCCAACAAAATTATGGTGATAAACTTTTAGTATTTTGACTGACCAAGGTTTATGAGGGATGAAAAAATTGATTTTGGTTCTAGTCATGCATAACTTAATGAAGTTTAAATATTTTTTAAAATTTCGATATGGGGATTTTTAATGGGAGAAGGGTAAAGTTCAAATCTCTCTCCCTTTATCTTATGCATTTGCACCATGTTAGTGTAGAGTGTTTGTTCACAACTCATTATTGTGTACAATGTTTGTTAACAACTCGTTATTCAAAATTCACTTATTGAATGTTGTATGAGAAACACCTTTCTAAAGATACGCTCAAACTAATATGCTAAATACATTCTTTTTGTAACAATAATGCCTTCATATTTAATGCAAGACACCAAGGATTACCGCTTCTTAAACTCACATCAAGTTGGCAACACATTCTACAAGTTTATTTTTTTGTCGAAACAAATTGTTATTATATTTATATAACATGATTATAATTCTCATATGCTATGAAACATGCCTTCAATGTCTTAATTAGTATTCCTAAATTAAAAAATAGAGCAATCCCATTAGATTTATGTTGGTCATCATGGGCAGACCCGGGTTTACTATAATCAACCAACAACACCCCTAGCTCACTGGCCCTTTCGGCAACAGATCGCGAAGCGACTTGAAGTCTCACCCGAAGTGATTCTAATGGGTTGGCCAAGGACTCAAGTGTCTTGGACCAGGTTCTGTGGCGTCTTTTCTTACGACTCGTAGCTCTTCCAGCTGCGAGGTCTCTTTCTCTACGCGTCGCGCGAATCCTCTGCTCGTGTCACGCGATCTCCTCATCTCGCAGCTCTTCTAGCCGCGAGAGGTGTCTTCTACTATTGTGCGGTCCCTTTCCATGTCGCGCACTTCCACTGACTCGCGATATCTCCAGCCTTATCGCATCGCTGCTCACCAGGCGACACGTAACTTCCTCCCAACGCTAAACCCTTAACCTACGGTATCACGCACCGCAGCTCCTCTGCCGGTGCGGTATCGCTTTCCTGTGATAACCTACTCCCGCGGCTCAGCGCACTTAGCATTGGTCGTGTCGACTCGTAAGGATCAACATACCAGGCTGTTCACTACTGCGACTAGTGACTGTTCAAGCAAAGCATAAATGAACCCACATACAACATGCCAAAGACTTCAACTTATGTTTTCCTCCTATATTTCCATAAACTGATTAACACATTCATCCATTAAACTGTAAACAAAGTTCATGAAATAACTGATAACTCCACAAGTAACATAACACATAATCCAATCACATAACACACGATTTTAACGTGGTTCACCTCCAGGATGGAAGTTACATCCATAGAACTGTGTTTTCATTATAGCTCAGGGGAAGGTAAAACACAGTTCTGCTGCACCGCATATGCAGCTCAAGATCTTCTCTCTTAGATCTTCTTTATATCTCTATATTGTCTCTCTTACAATATACTCTTCCCTCTCTATCAATCCCCGCGGGTCGTTACATGCATGCTCTATAAGCCAGCTACTGGTTACAGTAAGATTTCTACCGCTAATAACAGAACCAGAGCTAGGCTTTTACAACAGTCTAATGACCTACACACAACTAACAACTGAACGAACCAAACAACCGACCAACTAACCAACCCTTTTACAATACAAAATATATCCCTTTATAGGCAGCCCGAAGGTCTTGCCATTGCAACACTGTGGGCCTGTCCCAACAGTAACCCAAAACCCTAACTAGTGACAGTCGACCACATCTGTACTTGAGGTAGCCACTTTTCGTCACACCACAGCTCTCTGCAGTCTTCCATGCTTCCCGGCGCTGATCATGGGTACTGTGCACCGCTTCGCTTTTCTGTCCTTCGTCTTCAATGCTTCAGCCTCGTTGCTCCTTTTCCTTTATGAGGGTTGCTGAGCCCTCCTGTCTCCGCCGCTGCCTTCAATGCAGTGGGTGAGCTCTCTCTTCTCCGCCGCTCAGGTACCGTCATCTACCTTGACTTTTCTATCTTAAAAGTCATGGTTTCCGGCTCTGCTCTGTTAGCTGGAAACGTGCTACGACGTCGTAGCTCTATCTTATCTTCTCTCCGCCAAAACTTATCTATCCGCTAAACTGGCAGCTTCTATTGTAGCTGCGGGACCCTGCTCCAACAATTTACCCTTCCTTTCATGTCATAAGTGTATGCATTCCCAAATAAAACCCCACCTACTAGATCTCATTATCAACCTATGGGACAAACATATCTCACTAACTATCTCATAGTTTGAATATAGCTCAACTAGTATCTTAGCTCATATGAGACCACAAGTTTTACATATATCCAACATATATTTGGAAAATGTTTTAAAACAATTAACCATTAATACTACAAAAGAGACTAGACATACAAACTCCTTGTGAGATAGAATCATATAAAATGATGGTGTTCTACTTTGAGAATTGTCCATCTTCAATCTCCCAAATATGCTACTGACCTGGATCAAGTGATAATTCCTTAAAGCAATGCATGGGCATTCCAAACAATGCAAACAATAGAAAAATCACATTAATTGTGCTCTATTGAGTGGGGTTTTCGTGGTACATACACTTGGACATAGTTATGGCCAATACCAACTTGCTAAAATACCTTTCAAAAGTATAAAATATGGAATTAAGTTGAAGAATGGGAAACACATTGATTTTGTAACTTCGTGTTGGAGGATTAAGCAATGAATTTCTGTGGATTTCATAGTCTGATTCCCATCAGAAAACCATGTTTCTAATTATTTTTCCTTTCAAGTTCAAGTTGGGATATCAATTTCCCACAATTGTCCCTTTCTTTCGAGGTCGAGAAGTAAGAGTGGAATGGTGGTTTGTTAGTGGTTTGGGTTAGAGGAATTTGGAACATGATAAAGGAGGTGTTGCAATAGGAATTCAAGTGGATAAATACCTTGTCGTCATTTCTTATAATAAAATGAAGATTTCTCTCTTCTCCTTCATATCCCACCCCATCCCCCCAAAAAATATTTTGTCAATTGATTTGTGCATGGATTAATTTAGAGGTGGAACTAATTTACTTGAAGAGTTAGCTATTTCACTTAGTTACAATTTTGCATTGTTGTCGATTATTTTGATTAATGGTTAACTTCCTTTAAAAATGGTTCTGTGTTGATACATGTGCAGGTTTTACATGGGTTTGACTTGCGAAAAGGCTTATAGCTTGGATTAGCGGACCTCAACAAACTTGCTAGCTAACAAGCATGAGGTAATTCTCAACCACTTTCTTTGCATAATTTATTAATAACTACTTGAATTTGGAAATTTGAGTTGTTGTTGTTCATAATCGCTTTATTGGTGATACAACCCTAGTCACTAGGAAAATTTTCCTTAAACACCACACACCAAAAAGGCATATCTATAGGATCCATTATGCTCATGTAGAAATTCAACCATGAAAAATATAAATAGGAGTATGCAAATATGAGGATTTCATGGGCATGAATCAATAACTACAAGGACAATAAGAATTAATAGAGGTTGATTAACATCTCCAAAATGTATTAATCTACAATAAGATGGGGCATATTTGTGTACCAGAGGAAGAAATAGTACAATTGATAAGGGAGGCTCATACTTCTAAGAGTCTTGGCCATTTTGGTGTAAGGAATATTGTGACCAACTTGTAGAGGTATTTTTATTGGCCTAAGATGCAAGAATAAATTAGCTATATTGATGTGAGGTTGTATTTGATGTTGTACCAACAAACCTAGTAATACGAAGTAGCAACTATGAAGTCCATTTCCAATCCCTACAAGGCCATGGGAAAGCATATCCATGGGATTTTTGGGGGGTTTGTATATGATAGGAAGTGGGCATGGACACTTATATGTGGTAGTAGGGTTCAATTATTATTTTTTGTTTTGATGGATAAAGTTGTAAGAAGATTGACAATAATAAGAACTATAGGGTTGTTTTCTGAAAGGGTCTCAATTTACTTTTGGATTTCAAGGACAATAACTTCTATTAGAAAATTATAGATTTATTTGTGTGTTTTGGAC
Organism: Pseudotsuga menziesii; assembly: GCA_001517045.1. Lineage (NCBI taxonomy): Eukaryota > Viridiplantae > Streptophyta > Pinopsida > Pinales > Pinaceae > Pseudotsuga > Pseudotsuga menziesii. The sequence goes on along the minus strand of LPNX010203759.1, from coordinate 72,015 downwards.
ATCAACAACGATAAGTTGGATATTAAACTTAATATATTCACTACCTTTCACCCACAGTCTAATGGGCAAATAAAGGGAAACTAATGGTAGTGCATAGGACTTTTGTTCAACTTTTGATATATTACAATAAAAATCATCCAAGGACTTAAGGAGAAAATTTGGCTTAAATATAACATTAGTATATTAATAGAGTTGTCCACATTTCCATCAGTAAGTGACCCTTTTGAAATTTTTACCATCATTGTTGGAATTGTATATGGACAACCTAAAACAGGGGAAACAACCTCAAATGATGCATCAAAATCACACAAGATCATATATAGGATAAATAATATTCCTTTTTTGGTTTAGGATAATTACAAGGCAATTTATAATAAAAATTGGATTGAGAAGACCTTCCAACTAGGAAACAAAATTTGGATGTAGCTTAATGAAAAAAAGGTTAAAAGGAGTAGGGAATAAAATGAAATCCTCAAGATATTTACCATTTGAGATATTGAATAATTTAGGAAAATTTATTATAGACTTCATATTCCACCTTATATATGCATTTAATCAATATTAAATGTGGAGAACTTGAAACTCTGTGAGACATCCTTGATCGGTGCAAATGAAGAGCGCAAAGTCTTACCTTCCATTGAATACTTAGTGCAAAATGCACATACATAACTAGTAGAGGACAACATTCTAAAAAATTAATATCAAAAGAACCATAAGGGGCCAAAAATAATTTTGATAGGTGGGATTGAGTGGGCATTTACCACCTCAAGGACAAATGGTACTCCAAGGAGAAAGTTGAGGAATTGTTTCATGATCTCCTTCAAAACTAAATATTCTGGAGACCAAAATCCACCCAAATGGTAAGGTATGATTAAAAATGGATATACACAAGTAACACATGAATTTATTGATGCTATAGATTGGGGAGATCCATACTTAGGGCATCTCAGTTATGGTCTTGATTTTGTCAAATTTCAAGATGTCAACTTCTGATGTGTTTTTAGGTCCCCCAATAGCGTTCTCTTGCCCTTGTGATGGATAAGGTTTTTTATAGGATTTCATACCCGTTATTGAAAACTATTTTTCTCATTGATATCTATGCTTAGATATCACACACTTAAAATTATCTCATATATGAAAGTTAGGGCCGCAATAGTGTAACTGTATAAATATTCCTCACATGTACAGGTGGCTACCATGTTATCTCACTATAGTATGAGGAGTTAGTGACATGTGAAAACCTATTATACACTTCTAGAAGAATTATGGAGGTTATAAGAGGTTATATGAACCCTAAATATACCTAAATTCCAACTATTAAAAGCCTAGTATAAATAGGTAAAAAAGGTTCACTAAGTTCACTACTTGTTATTTGCTCCATTGCATGAGCAAGAGATACTAATATAAAAAGGAGATGAAAGCATATTTTTGAACACTGTAGAATATCATAGTGTCTCACAACTTCATGGTAATCTTGTACATATTTTTAATCTATACTATAATCTCCATAATATATGAAGATGAAAGGCACGATGCTTCATTAAATGTTGGTTTTCCTATATGGGTTGCCACAATAAATATCTATGTTCCATTGCACGACTTTGATATTGTAGACTATTTCATATGTTGTATTAATTAAATAATCAAAATAATGTACTTTTATTTATTTTAAATCATTAAAAATATAAAAAAAAGTTGAGTAATCAAGCATAGACACATTGTAACCATTTAAAGTTTAAATATGTTTTTGCGAGTCAACAATTGAAATATCCAAGGCAATTTATAAACAACCTACCCTATCACATTGTTTACTAAATATAGAGGTATGCATATGCTTCCTTTGAAACAAAGTAAGCTTGTTAATGAAAAGGGAAACACACCTTTGATCTTCATAATGAGCCTAAGATCTCAAAGTTTCATGGACTCTAAAATAGGAAATACTATGTAGCATAGATCTTATAAAAGTGAAGTGTTATTTTGATTCAAGATATATGTTACGTAGCTTACACAATGTTGATTAGAAAGCATGTGACGTTAAATATCCATCTTGAGATGGTTAGAACAAAACTTGATCAAGTTGAAAGTAAAGGCTATGAGATAGTTGGCCCCTAAGATAGTTCAAATTAATGGTAGAATTATTTTCAAATAAGAGATAAGCATAGTAATAATTATGAAGCTTAGGTGAAAGCAACACTTTTTGTTATTATATATATATATGAACCTCATCCATAATTTATTTATGGTTCCCTCTTTTAAGAATAACAGTTTGGATGATGGAAAATTGTCCACTTCTAGGACAAAATTAGGCAAAAGAGGCATAACTCCACATACTGGGAGTGTGAGTATCCATACTTAGCTAGACACAGGGAATAATGAAGCACAAGAAGAGAATACCTACACTTTCCAAGAATAAACCAACCAATGAAGCTAATGCAACAAGATAATAATGGGAAACAACTCTTGGCGATAAGAGATTAAGCCAAAAGAAGTTATGAAGTTAAGCATAGAGGTTGAGCTCAAGAAACCATGAGCCAGATGTGTGATATCTTCCTTAACTTTGTAGAGTTCAAGGGTTTAACTCTCTTTATCCCCTTAGGTTTAGGATTCGTATTCAGGGACAACAATTTACCCCATTTACCATCCATGAGTCATTTGGAAGTACTCAGAGGATTTTCCATGAGGTTATTTCTTGGAAAAAAAGATGGTAACAAGATGGTTGATATTTTAAATATAATAATATTAAAGGACATGGAAATAAGGTGCTTTCTGTTACTACCTAAGTTGTACTTAGTGGTACTTTCAGTGAACTGCCGAATATTAAACAAGGCAATTGTTCAATATTAGTGTTCAGAAGTCCATCCATGCCATTTCTTTGCCCCTTTTCCAATTTTCTCATGTTCATACCCCCTTGGGAGAAATTGTAATCGATGACGTAGAATTATGGAATTTTGTAAAAGGCTTGGCCTTCATAGGACTTGGTCATTAATCCAATTACTCTAGTGTGTTTTTTCTTTGTTAATTATATATCGCTTTTCAACAACTTATAATTTTCTAGTTTTTCACTCAATCCTCTAAAGTTGGAGTAGTTGTCTTGGTGGTAAGGCCTTAGGAGGTTATTAAACCCTAGTGTTAATGTATATTACCATACTATTAATTATTTTTTGGTCATATTAACATGCGTTAAGTCCTCCCTAAGTGTTTTTAATTTTATGCTAAACTGATTTTTTCTTGTTAAAAACATGAAAATTTAACTGTAAAAATTCAAAAAGGAATAAAAGTGGTACTAGGGGGTCAAATACTAGTGGGTTCTCATTTTATAACTCAAAGTACCCACTTTGATAGTGAAATTGGTGATTATTTATCACTTAATTTCATTTTGTCTTGAAAAAGCAAAAAAAAGACCAAATAAATGGGAAAAATCAACATCTCATGATTTATGGAAACATGTCTGAGACATGTTTTAGTCATCTATAGTGGTGGAAAATGTGATTGTCAGTTAAAGGTGAGTTCGTTGGGAGCCAATTCTAGTGATTTGAGATTAGATTGAGATCCCCATCAAGAGGGGGGTATTCTTCATGAAGAGGGGGTGCATCACTATGGGAGATGTGTTACAAGAGGAATGGGATAGTGACCAACTTCCTATAAATCACTACCAATCATCTCCAATTCACATCTAGTCCCTTTCAAGTGCACCCTCAAACATCTTCCTCATCCTTCAACGCTTGAAAAATTGCCTCTCCTAGGAAATGCACCATATTGGACTATAAAACCAAGATCTCTCTCCTTCATTTGGCATGGTCAGAGGACCAAAAGGTTGCCTAAGGTATGCTATTGTAATTCATATTTTCTTTTGGAATAAAAAGGATTTTGAGGAAAACCTATGGTGTAGGGCATCAATGCGTGTGGATGAACATTGATTTATTTATGAGGTAACTTGTTTTACTGTTGATTTTCTTGTGCATGTTTGGTTCTTTGTGGGCATCTAAATGGAGCTATATCCCAATAGGGAGGTAGTTCCCATTTTTTCTTTCATTTTTGTAACTTATCATAATCAACCATACTTATTTTCTTAGGGATCACCCCCCTTAGCTACACTAGGATTTGGACTGGATGGAGGACTCAAGTGTTAAGTGACAACAAGCTTGAATAATGAATTACCCCCAAGGATGCACCTAGTGGTTTGAATATTTCTGTAACATTACTCAAGGTGCATATTAGACGGAAACATCTTTGGCACCATTGTCAGGGATCAATTTTTTTATTCATGTAGTACAAATTTTGTTATTTCCTTTTTTTTTTCTTTGTTTGATAAATCCTTTAGAGTAGGACTTTAATTTTTTTTCATTAGGGGACTCCACTAAGTTTTTCCTTTTTATAAATTTACTAAAGAAAAGAAAAAATTATTTTTTGTGAGATATTTTTATTCCATATTTCTCTTCTCACATAAGGACTCCATTGAAGGGACAAAACCCTGTTTCTCTTAAAATTGTCGAGACTTGTTGTGTGTAGAGATTAGATTAGGAGACACCTCAAAAATATTTAAAGCTCATTGTTTTATAGATCCACTTGTTTAGTACAAGATATATTCCCTGGTCAGTTTAGAGATATGCTACTAATAACCGATATCGATGGTGAAGTGTTCGGTGATTAGATTTCCAGTGCATTTCCTCCCAGTGACTTCTCAAACATCCCAAGTTTTCCTAACTATCATTATGGTGAGGATGTATTTGATTACATTTCAGTCTTTCGTGGAAATGATAATCCAACCATCCGATAGGCCATGTATTTCCTTAAGGTTTTTGATGAATTCAATGTTTTATATGAGGATAATATGATGGAGATGCTTGCTAGTACTATGGAAGGAGATGATTATTATTGGTTTTTTGAGGGCCTTCCTAATAAATGTATTACCTCCCTTTCAAGCTTCATTCAAATGTTTTTGAAGCAGTGGCATAATGATGGTGGTAGTATGGAAACTTTGAAACGAGTCCTTAAATGTTCTTTGCTTACTACTTTCCTATAGCACAGAGTATCATGCGGAAGACCTTGTTTAGATTGAAAAATTGGTGAGGATGGGGGACCCCATGTATTCCACTATTGAGCAACACATCCATAGTGATCCCATTGAATAATTTCATGAAGGTCCCATGATTGAATATATTGTTGAATATCCACCTCATGTTGCCATTGAAGATTTGGAGTGTCCTCATGATTATTTCAGTGAAAATGGTCACATGTGTATTTCAGGATTTCCTCAGAATGAAACCATTACAGAAGCCTATAAAACAAATTATGATGAAGTCTATAATGTGTATGATGACACCCCTCCATGTTCTCCACATAGTGATGAAGGTTTGGAAAATTCTATCCCTTGTAGAATTTTCTAAACTAAGCCTTTTGAGGATGATTATTGTGAACATGATGAGGACATGTATAGCAAAGAGCATGATGCAATTTAGGTTGAATTCCCTATCTTTGACAAAGATTTGGATGATGAATATTGGACATGCATGGAAAAACCCATTTTTGATATATCCAGAGAAGGGAGTGTTGACTTTGAGAACCTTGGTATGGAAGAGGAGCATTTAGACTTTTCCTGCAATCATTTTTATACATACTTTGGTACTAGTGGCGAAGACCTGGGGAAGCAGTGCACAGGAGATTCAGATTTGATACAACGGATAGAGGGTCAATCTCAACATTTGTCTTCACATGCAGAGTTTTCCTATGATTTGGAGTAGCCTAGTGCTTATACAGAGATTTAACATCCAAGAATCCTTTTGGATAAGTATGATGGAGTGGTTAATCTACCTCATCATATAGATGTATATATTAGTCCTATACAATCTTGGATATAAGAAGCATGTAGGAGGACTTGTTAGTTTAGGGATCAATTTGATGATATTTTGCATGATTGTGATCTCCCATCCAACCCTCCCATCTTGAATATTCATACATGTTTGCATGTTCTAATAATCGTGTCCTTGTTTTGGCTGGTAACCAAAGACAAGGAAACAAACTCTAAAAATGATGAAATGCTTAGGTGGTTACATTGGATTTAAGATTTGACCTAGAATGCTTATTTGCTCATTCTTAGAGTAGGAAAATAGAATCCTTAGAGTGAGCATTTACTTTTTGCATTGCTTTTTAGTTATTTCCTTTTCTATACTTAGGAATAATGTCTTTCATTAGTTATTTTCATTTGTTTTCTTTTGAATAAAGAAACTTATGTGTCATTGGCTATTATAAGAACACATGCTACTAAAGGATTCCTTGTTAAGGACAAATTTTTTTTACAGGTTATAGAAACTAGATATTCTGGAGTTCTTGAATGCTTTCCTTGTCTAGAGACCATATCGAGCACACATCCCTAGATGGATCCAGATGTTACCAACTAAGACGTACTTAGTTGGAATTTTAGTGAGCTGTCGAAGTTTGGATAAGACAATTGTTCAGTATCAGTGTTTAGAAGTCCATGTAGGCCATTTTTGGACCCTTTTTAAATTTTCACATGTTTATACCCCCTCGGGGGAATTGTAATAGATGATGTAGCATGATATATTTTCTCAAAAGGCTTGACCTTCCTAGGAATTGATCATCAATATGATTACTATAGAGTTTTTTTCCCTTGTTAATTATATATCGCTTTTCAACAACTTATAATTTTCCAGTTTTTCACTCAATCCTCCAAAGCTAGAGTAGTTGTCTTGGTGGTTAAGCCTTAGGAGGTTATTAAATCCTAGTTTCAATGTATATTACCATGTTAGTCATTATTTTTTAGTCATGAATATGAACATGCACTAAGTTCCCCCAAGCTTTTTTAATTTTCCGCTAAAACAAAATTTTACCATTAAAAAACAAGATATTTGAATTGTAAAAATTCAAAATGGCATAAAAGTGGTACTAGGGGGTCAAATTTGACATGGGGGTGTTCGTTTTATAACTCATAGCACCCACTTTACCCATTTACCCACTTTGAGAGTGAAATTAGTGGTTATTTATCACTTAATTTGGTTTTTCCTCCAAAAAGTAAAAAAAGACCAAATAAATGGGAAAAATGGGCATCCGATGATTTATGGAAACATGTTTGAGACATGTTTTAGTCATCCACAGTGGTGGAAAATGTGATTTACGGTTAAAGGCGAGTTCATTGGGATCAAAGTCTGGTGATTTAGGATTATATTTAGATCCCCATCAAGAGGGACACATTCTTCATGAAGAGGGGGTGCATCATGGTGGGGGATGTGGTGAAAGATGAATGGGATGGTGGAAAAGCTCCCATAAATCACTCCCAATCAGTTCAAAGTCACCTCTAGTCCCTATCAAGTGCGCCCTCAATCATCTCCCTCATCCTTCAACACTTGGCAACTTGACTCTCTTGGGAAATGCACCCTCTTAGGATATAAAACCAAGCGATCTCTCCTTTATTTGGAATGGTAAGAGGAGCGAAAGGTTTCCTAAGCTTTGATATTGTAATTTGTATTATCTTTTGGAATAGAAGGATTTGAAGGCAAACTTGTGGTGTAGGGCATCAATGTGTGTAGATGAACATTGCTTTTCTTATGAGGTAACTTGTTTTACTGTTGATTTTCTTGTGCATGTTTGGTTAGTTGTGGGCCTGCAAAGTGAGATATCTTCCATTAGGGTAAGATTTTATTCTAGCCTAATTTATTCTCTTATTTCTTGCTTGTTGTATATCCCTTAGAGATACATGCATTTTTGGTATAAATTGCATGTTTTCCAAGTTTTAGTTGTCGACAAACACCTTTGTTTAACAATCTCTTTGTGCAAGGGTATTTAAGTAATTGCAGGTACCCTATTTGGAGAAGGGGTTGAGCGAGTAAGCATCCTCCTCATATTCAAACACTTTTAAAAAGCATAGTACATTCACTCTCCACCAACAGACTCCATGACCCAAAGTTCCCAACTTTCAACTTATTCCTCCCTCTTTCCTTCACTTTTAAATTTAAATTCGGTTATAGTTCTTTACATGCTTAGTCAAGGTAGTTTATTTTTCAAAGAAAATGAAAAGCCACTTTACTAAGTATGTTTTGTTTTAACTATATCTAGATATAAAAGATTTATCTTGCAAGTAGATCTAACATTCTAAACAATATTCTTGTTTATAAAATTTCCCCATCTCTAAGAACTTAATGTTAGAAATATTTTTATGCTTATAATGCTTTATCTGGCACTTTTAGTGCTTTTCAGGTAGCTGGTTTTTAGTTTTTGACGAACACATAGAGAGGCACTATGGCGTGATTTTCCAAATTCAGGCCATCCAGGACCCCCTGGAAGACCATACCTTGATCCTGTTTCATTTATAAAACTTCCAAGCCTTCGGATCCTGATTTATTAAGGACCAAAGGAATCCACCCATAATTTGTAAAGAGTAATAACAAAAGCAAGTGGGCTACCCAACGTAACTTTTCCCTCTTTTTTGCTTCTATTTTGTTTGGATTTACTAACTTTTAGATTAGTTTCAATTTCTTTTCTTAGATTAGAGTAGTTAGTTTACTTTCATTTATTTCATTTCGCAATAAAGAGTAACTGAACCTTTTTCATTTGTCCTCTTGTATGCTCTTGTAGTCATTGTGGGATTTTCCCGAGTCGGTGGCCAATAATCATAAACATGATACTTGAAAGTAGTCTAATAGGAAAATCCAACTAAATTTTTATTGTCATAGTAAGCAGTTTGCATTGATTATACTATAGAGTTAAGGGGTTACTTTAAGCAAATTGTGTCTCACCCTATTGGACACTTGGTAATGTTGCTTTGCACTTACTAGTTAGGATAAAATCTAAGTGGGACAAATTTCCAAATAGTTTCCCTTTGCAACTTACATGCACAAGTACACTTTCGACATCAATAAACCCACTCTAATCCACTCATCCATAATAATTTAAAACTGACCAAAAGAATTGCAACACTTTCTTTTCAAAATCATTTTATTTTCTTCTTCAAGCACTACTCCATTTACAATCATTAGGCTTAAGATAATTTATATGTTGTGGATTTAATTATCTCATATGCTGCTATGTTTAATTTATAAGTTGTTTATCTCTTTCTAATTTAGTATATTTTCGAACTCCTAGATTTTCTTTCATTTTTGTAACTTAGTGTAATCAACCATAGTTATTTTCTTAGGGACCACCCCCCTTGGCTTCGCTAGGAGTTGACCTAGATGGAGGAGTCAAGTGTTAAGTAACAACAAGCTTGACTCATGGCTTTCCCCAAGGATACACCCAATGGTTTGAAGATTTCTCCCACATTACATGAGGTGCATATCAGGCGGTAATATTTTCGACACATGACCTTTCTGTTCATTGAAGTCCAATATACCAACTTTACATCCAGGGATAATTTTAGGGGCGAATTTTAGCCCAGTGGGCTATTTTTCCATGTTTTTCTCCCAAATAAGATTTGCCATTTTGCATTTTTTGAAGCCCTGTTTCGCCCAATTTTGATGTGGTAAAATTTTTTCACCTTAAAAATTGCCAAATTATTATATAAACGATATAAAATCCTTGGAAATTAAAATATAAATATCTCCAATCATTTTATAGTTGGTGTTTTAAGAATTGGTAATATTCGCCAACATTTATACACTTTTAAATAAGTATGGTTCCTTAAAATCATTCCTGTTTATATCCACGTAATACAACCTTGTGAAAAAAAGATAATCTTATACCAAACTTCATAAACTAAGACAACAATATTATCTATGTAAATGAATTAAAGTAGCATAACCCTTAGTTGATTCGTCTTTAAAAGATAGAATCTATATTAAACTTACCTCAAATAATCAAAATGTACCTAAATAAATAAATATACAACTTTATTTATGTATTTTAATTTAAAAATATTATATTAACTTTTTATATGCTATTATAAACACATTTTACCACATCTAAAAATTTCATAACCTTAGCCTTGCCCTTTTGTACCTTCGCTAAGTTTAAGTTTCACAATAAACATCTTGTTTGGAGAAAAACAATTACAACCAAATCAAAGCATAAGTTGTTATTTCCTACTCCATAACTTGATTTTTCACACAATATGTGACATTTCGTGCATGAGTTGTTCTTTCCAACTCCATAACATGTTCTTTCTTGATAGGAATATGTAATAACTCTATATTAAATAATTGGTCTAAACCACATCTAAAAATTTCATGATCCTTTATATGTTTAGCCTTGCCCTTTTGTACCTCAGCCAAGTTTAAGTTTGACAAAGACATCTCATAAGTTTGACAAAGACATGTCATTTACAAGTCTAGAGCAAAATAATTACAACCATATCAATTAAAAGTCCAAAAAATATGTGATATTCTATGTATGAGTTATTCTTTTCTACTACATAACTTGACCTTTCTTGACAGAGATATATACTAACTCTATAATTACAACCAAACCACTTAAAAATCCACAAAATATGTGATATTTTGTGCATGAGTTGTTCTACTCCATAACTTAATCTTTCTTTATAAAGATATATACTAACTTTATATTAAATGTATGCTCATGAAAATATTTTTTATTTCCTTCTAACAAATAACAAGACTAACCAATAATAAGACTGGCCTTAAAATCAACTATCATTTGAAAACATATTGCAAACATAATTTCCTACCCATAAATCATAGCATTGCCCTTAAAATTAACTATGAATCGAACATCCCTTGAAAAATATTAACTTATGTTTCCATGTCCCCTCATGATTAACCAAGTATATCCTTTATATAGGCTTCTAGCTGAAACCTTTAGATTAAAGTATACATATCCTTATTCAAGGAACAAATCATAACACCATGTTATTTCTTGATTATTGAATAAATAAATCAACTTGATTGGATTTAATGGCTTGTGCATAGTACGTCACCCCTTTTTAAATTCAAGTGAAATTGGCTAGGGCATGGTGACTTGATCCGTATCTATGGTACCGCACCCTTTTTTAAATTCAAGTCACGTTGGTAAGGACATGGTGACATATATATATCTTAATGTTACAACTTACAACTCTATTTATAAAATTGTTTATTTATTTTCCATGTTTAAAGTTTATATTATATAAAATATGGGTTATAAATATTGTATTCTTAGTTATTAATTATTATTTTATGATTTTATTATTATTTATAATTACAATAAATGTTATTTTATTTAAGTTTTAATTTAATTAATGTTTTATAAATTTTTTATTTATAATATCATTAAATAAATATTATTTTATTTAATTTTTAATTTAATTAATATTTTATAAACTTTTTATTTATAATATCATTAGATATTATTATTTTTTAGTTAGCTTTTTATGATTAATTTTTCAATATCTTATCTCATACTCTTCTTTGCCTTGATCATGTTTTACTCTTTGTCATATTTGTTGTCACTATGTTATATACATTCTTTGTTTTTTTCTATATATGCTCTACTTATTATCAACCATGTGTTATTTTACTTTTATTTTCATATTTTTTTATGATACATATTTAAAAAAAAAATTGAAATGTTTATATATTTTAAAAAATAACATATAAGACTTAGTAAATTTGTCTAATTTGGTATAGAAATTATAATTTCAACTAAATTCTAAATTTAAAAATATGAATTTCATTTAGTTTTTTAAAATTTTAAATCTTGAAATATATATCCACATTTTTTCAATTTCCAAGTCCTTAAATATAGACAAACAATTTATTTCCTCATTATGAAAAATGATTTAAATTTTGGTTTCCTTCAACTTACACATCAAAACTACATTATTTAACTTGAAGAACACCACCTATTCATGGTCTTGTTTACCAATTTATCTATAAATTGGAAGCTATATTGCTTTTATTATTAGGTCCTTTATATTTTAGTATGAATTTTCTTCATTTCTTTTTATTATCACTTTTTTGTTTGTTTTAGTCTCTTTAACTTGCTTGAGCGACCTTTGGTGTAAGAAACCATGACTTAGGGGCATTTAAGCCATCAAAATCACCTGGGGATTGCAAGACCACACCAAATTTCAACTAGTTGGATTTTGGGCATCTCCTCCCCACTAGTTCACCCCTAAGAGGAATTTAACCTTAGTCACCCCGATGACAAGAGCGACACCTTAAGAGAATGAGCTAGAAAAGATGGCAAGACCCGCACCTTAACCAAATGAACTAGAAAAAATTGACACCTTTTATTATCATAAAATATTCTTACATTTGGAAATTAATTCTTCTTATTTATAAAGAATTAAAAACTTAATGTAAAATATTACATCGAATATGAAATTTTCCATTTTTAAATAAAAATAAACATATCACACTTAAAAAAAAAAATCTCCACCCTTATTTAAAAAACTAATAATATTTTACTTTAATTTTATAAAAAAATTATAAAACTTTGTTATCAACATGGTTTGCATCTTTAATTTTTTTTAAAGAGTGTTATTTAATAGGAATGTTATGATGTTTATCATTCATGATGTATTTTCAAATTTTGTTTTAAAGATGTTGTTTAATACGAATGTTTGGTTGTTTATTATTTTTAAGTAACATGTTTTAGGGATTTTTTTATGCATTTAAAAAAAAAATAGTATTTAGAGTAAAACTTAAATCTGTTAAGGTATAATGTTAAATTAATCATTTATGAATTGTTAATTTATGAATGGATTTTGGGCATCTCCTCCCCACTAGTTCACCCGTAAGAGGAATTTAACCTTAGTCATCCTGATGACAAGACCAACACCTTAACAGAATGAGCTAGAAAGGATAACAAGACCCGCACCTTAACCAAATGAGCTAGGAAAAATTGACACCTTTTATTATCATAAAATATTCTTGCAATTGGAAATTAATTCTTTTTATTTATAAAGAATTAAAAACTTAATGTAAAATATTACATCGAATATGAAATTTTACCATTTTTAAATAAAAATAAACATATCATACTTAAAAAAAAATTAAAATTTCCACCCTTGTTTAAAAAACTAATAATATTTTACTTTAATTTTATAAAAAAAATATAAAACTTTGTTATCAACATGGTTTGCATCTTAAATTTTTTTTTAAAGAGTGTAATTTAATAGGAATGTTATGATGTTTATCATTCATGATGTATTTTCAATTTTTTTTAAAAGGATGTTGTTTAATAGGAATGTTTGGTTGTTTATCATTTTTTAGTAACATGTTTTAGGGAATTTTTTATGCATTTTTTTTTGAAAATAGTATTTAGAGTAAAACTTAAATTTGTTAAGGTATAATGTTAAATCAATCATTTATGAATTGTTAATTTATAGAGTTTATGAACACTTGGTTCACTAAGACCGAACATGTTACACATTGGAATTTGAATCTATGTGGAGGAGATAAACAATTTTTATGATAATCACTCAACATCCTCATTCCTACTCTGTAAAAAATAATTAATAACTTTCAACATGAATTAAACAAAAAACAATATCGTTCATCTCTCATAGTAATTGAAACTTAATAGTAAAAAATCTTAAAAGCCAAACATGTCTAAGAAATGTATATAGTATCATGCTTGATTTTTTTTGTTTGCTAGTTTTGTCCATGACTTGCAGGACTAGCCTATGATTTTACATGGGGATCACGCCCATCATGACCCACACTAACCCTTAGCATGGATTGATTTTTAAATGTCTTCTCCTCGCTATCTTGCAAGATTCGAACTAAAGTTGCCATGCAAAATGAAACCCATTGAAACCAACCAAGCTAACAAAATATAACATTATCATGCATGACTTTGGATACCAAGTTTCTATTAAAAAAATATGTGAATAAATATATAAATATAATATTTCATACATATTTAATGTATTAGATTTAAGCATCTAAACATTTACTAATGTATTAGGCTTAAGCATCTAAACATTTACTAATGTATTAGGCTTAAGCATCTAAACATTTAATAATATATAGATTTGAAAAACTATGATTATTTCTCATTATAAAAATGTATACAAATTAGTTACTATGACATAGTAACGTGCATACAACTATAATATAAATCTATCACTGTGAAAGGCTATGATGATTTTGACTATAATAATCCATAAAAATTATTTGCTCCGGCATGGTAACGTGCAAACAACTATAAAGATTGATGGTGATTTCTGGTTTAGCATGGAACTTTTTGTATGCTAATTATAGTCATTGGATGCTTAATGCAAAATAAGGTCAATTAATTAATTGATGGGTCCACTTATACACCCAACTTGTCATGTGATTATCCAATCTAATTGGAATGTTGGTCCATGTGACACAATCCAAGAAGTTACAATATTTGCCACACAAAATTCAAATTGGAAGGTGCTTGCGATTTTCCCTTTGTCGGTGACAATGATACTCTTTCCATGTGAGATGAATGTGGGGAGATCGAGATTGATTGTTCATATAGCAAGGTGCTTGCGATTTTCCCTTTGTATGTGACAATGATATTTTTCCTATGCAAGGATCACATGCAAGTTGGGAGATAGAGATTGTTATGAGAATGACACATATTCTAAATTTTATTGAGTATCTTTTATATATATGTATATATAATAAAATAATGATAAATATGTTATTATTTATTTATTTGAGTTTAGTTGAAGTAGTGGAATGAAGATGATGATTAAGATGACATAAAAACACTGTTTATAAATAATTATAAAAAAATTGTCTAAATTATTCGGCATCTTAATATTTAACTAATTAATTATTTTGTTAAATGTATTTTTAATCTGATTTGTCATTATTAAAATTTAACATGACAATCTTTAACCACCATACTATCTTAAGTACAAACCTATCATGGACTAAGAAAGATCAAATTTATTGTATATTCAAAGCACACATTATTTTATGTGTTATTATGATAAAATATAAGATAGATAACAATTTATATTGTGCCTCGTCTTTATGGTGTTTTTGCTATGAATAGGGTTGTTAAAGTTGTAAATGTGTTTGTGCTCTCAATTTGAAATTGGTTGTATCAATTTACATAATTGTAATTAGCATGGGATTTGAGTAGGAGATTAATCTCCCAAATCCATTCATATCGAGTATTAGATCACAATAGATGTTTTAAGTTTGAAGAAAATTTGAATGACTAAATTTCATCCTAATTGTGTGTGTTTTTTAAATAAGATTCACAAATTTCCATTTAAAATAAAATTCACCCAAATTTTATAGAATAAAATTATTTTACTCTAAAAGTTCCCAAAATTTACTATAAGCTATATAAAATCCTTAAAAAAATGAATATTTTTATAAAACATCACCAACCTTTTTATATCTTGCATTCTAAGAATTAACAAGATTTGTCAAAGTTTTTACAATTTAAGATAAGTATGAGTGGCTAAATTTTTCCCTACTTTTAACTATTAAGAAATTTGTTTTCTTATATGTGTATGTTTTTGTTTATCTAAAATTGGTATTCAAATATTTCACTTAAAATATTAGATATTGCAATATTTTATTTAAATAGATATTGAAATATTATTTTGTTATTACTTTTTTTTAAAAGTGTTACATGCTAACTTCATGGAAGGAATAATACATCCCTCTCATAGTTTGCAACAAAGGCTTGATGCCATGAAAAAATAGATTCAACACTCTTAAATACCCCTACTCCTATCAAATTGTATAGTATTAACATCTATATCTATAATTCTATTTTATAAATTTATATTATTTTGATCAAATTTTAAAATAAAAATACCAATTTCCTCTTTGTTATCATTCAAACCTCCAAACGTTTTTGGTGATATTGTAAGGCTTTCTTTAAGACAAACTTATAGATAAACTATTACAAATTATTTGGTGGAACAACCCAAATTTTTTTTTTAATATTTATTAAAAAATCTATATTTAAAATTTAATATTAATATTTTTTTATTAATAATTAATTTCAGCTTATTTTACAACAACACTATTAATGAATACCATACTAAATATTTGGTAGATATTTTAAGAATAATTTATATTTTTAAGTTTTTCATACATAGAGAGAGAGTATTAAGGTTTGCTCATTTTTGAGAACACATAAATATAAATTAATGAACTTTTACTCTTAAAAACAATATTGTTTTTCTATTGTAAAGATTACTTTGTGGTAATATATAAATACTAATTACCACTTTATATGTTAGGTTGTTCAAAAAGGTTATTACTTTCTGACTAACATAATGGTTGATTAGTTATGAGGTTAATCATATCCATTAGTTATAGTCATTAAATGAAGTTTTGGAATTATTTTTACCACTATAAAATGCTAATATACTAAAAGCTTTCTATCTTACATGATTTTGAGGATTAGTATGCACTAGGTTACATATAAGTTTTCTTATACCATGATCCTTATGTCAATAAGAATATTCGTAGAGGTATCAAGCACTCTAAAAACATAATAGTTGATTGGTTGCAAGGTTAATATAATTACTTTCCGAGCCTTAAAAAAAGTTGTATATACCATAAACCTCATAAAACCTCCTTCATCTTCCCCTTAGGGGATAGGTGATTTATAGATTTAATGTTTCGTGTTACTAAGATTGCTACTTCACCCCTCTTAGGGAAGAGGTGATTTAGAGATACAATGTTTTGTGTTACCAAGTTTTCTACAACTGAAGTCAAAAGTGGATGAGGCATAGTGATTATAATTTGTAAACCTTGTATTATAAGGAATGCTATGAGACAAATCATGTGTGTCATAAGTGTATAGCATGAATATGCAATTTAATGGGTTTTCCCTTCATCCCCTCCTAGAAGAGAAATGATTTGGGGAGTGTTTAGGGAATCCACTTGATTGCTACAAATGAAATAAAAATAGCTCGCTACAAGTCAAACCATAAATGGATCACTCCGAGAGAAATCATATGGGCTATGATTCAATTGTAAATTTGTAAGCCTTGCGATATTACGATTGCTACGAGTAAAACGACAAGTGCATGAACTACAATAATCATACATTTGTAAGATTTGTATCAGTGGGATTATTACTAGTAAAATCATATACAACTATGGTATGGAGATAGAAAATTTGAGAATAAGTCACATTAGAGGAAATTTCAAATCAAAATGGGCCTCCTAAGGAAAACTAATAAAATAATATTTATTAATTTTGGAGGAAGAAAAGAAAAAACTGATATTTTGTTCGTATTTTCGACATATCTCCCTATGTTTTTACTCAAATTTCGATTAGGAGAGCTCGTTGGATGCCGAATTAAATTATGCATCCAACGAGTACCCACTTGGCATACTTTTGATGGGTCTCGCTTCCCCAAAAACAATAAATACCTGAAAAAAATGTGATGATGACATCATCATCACGGTTTTTTTTGTTTTGTTTTGTTTTGTTTTGTTTTTTTTCCAGGTATTCCTTATTTTTGGGGTGGCGAGGCTCATCAAAAGTATGCTGAGTGGGTACTCGTTGGATGCGGAATTAAATTCTGCATCCAACGAGCTCTCCCGATTTAAATTTGAGTTAAAACACAAGGAGATATGCCGAAAATACGAACAAAAAAAGTAGTTTTTTTTATGATACCTATCCCCAAATTTATATTAAAAATTTGTTTAAGAGGTGCTCCCTTTTTTAATTTTAAATCATTTTGATTGAAGGAGATATGTCGAAAATAAGAACAAAAAAAGTAGTTTTTTTATGATACCTAACCCCAAATTTATATTAAAAGATTGTTTAAGAGGTGCTCCCTTTTTGAATTTTAAAGCATTTTGATTGGCTAATACATGATGACATGGAATTTGTATTATTTTTGGAAGCCCATTTTAAATTGAAATTTCCTCTAATGCATGAGCCACCAAGCCATGATGAGAATACAAAGACTTAATAAACATGGAATTATGCTTTAAATCTTAAATTTTGCCAACTTAAAATCAAGATTACAGTTTTTCTAGTTGTTGTAGTGTGTTGTGTGGGAAAGTAGGCTGAAGGAATATGCCCCTTAAATAGGAGATTGTCATTTCTTTGCACTGCTTGAGTGGCCTGAATTTCATATACCCTTTCCCCTCCTTCATCTTGCAGTCTTGATGACATATCCTATAGAAACATTGGTGTATCTCTAGTGGGTTCTTCTTCTTCTACTCAACTTCTTCAACCAGAAATTCAAATTGCTTATATTGGTCTTAGGAACTAATTTGCCACTAAGGTCATAGTGTGAATCCAATGAGACAATTTTTTTAAAAATGATTTTCATGATGATATGTACATGAATTTTCCATCCCTACATCTTCACATTCAAATTAGAATTCAAAGGTTCCATAGTTTTCAAGGGGGTAATATATTTCCTATAAAAGGGCTTGAAATTTCTTGCGTTCAAGGTACTTTATAGATAATTTCTTTTAGGCCAACAAGTTCATTATGCAATTTCTTGACTAATCATAAAACATTGTCCATACATGTGGGTTCATTAACTTCTATGCCAACATTTACTTTTCTAGTGGTTTAGGTAAAGCAATAAACTTCTTGGTAGCGTTTGTGAACTGTGAAGTTGGGTATTCAACTCTTAAGATATCTAGGCAGACTCATCATTTCCTTCTCCATATTCTTATATTCTTCAAAATTATAGCTAAAGAGGTCGTACTAGCTCTTTTAAAAAACATAACAATGGATGCATGCAAAGCATAGTATAATATTCGACTACTACCACAACCAATGTAGATTTTTTGGGGAATTTGTTAAGAATGGTGGTGAAATGCTTGTTGAAATTAATTCTTTTGAAAGTATAGTTTGAGTTTATTCATCTCCAAGTTTACTTATAAATGCTTTTTCAAAATCATCTTAGTTGTAATTGATTCAATAGGGAGGTTGAAATACAACGTAGAAGCTTTGCTTTCAAAGGTATAAGAAAACAATCGATATCATGCATCTTCATGTTCAACATTCATAATTGAATGGTCATGTAATTTTTTTTATGTGGCCCTATTTGGCTTCCAAAATATCACACTTTTATCCTCTTTTCCTTCCACCATTCTTCACATTATCAATATTCCATCACTCTATAAACCATTCATTAATACCATTTTCATAATTAAATATGGGTTTAGCTCTAGTATTTTCCAAACCATTTATTTTATGTATTTTGAGAGAATTTGTGATTAAATATTAGAAATTTGACATATTTTTCATTTATATCTCAAAACTGGATGAGTTTTGTAATGTGTAGGGATATGTGAAGTTTTCAACAAAAGAACTATTCAAGCCTCTAAAATATTTTCTCCAACATGCGGAGATTTAGACGAGATTTGAAGATAATTATTCAAGCATTTTCAAAGGAGGACAATCATGAAGATATGGATGAAATTTATTTTCAAAGATATTAAGGATTTGTGAGGATTTGAAGGCATAAATATTTTGTAATTATGGAAAATAGGCTGAGATAAAAGTGGATCTACATTTACCCTCTTTTAAAAGAAACTCATGTATAAATAAGAGTGCTCTCTCTTCATTTGGGAGTAGTGGAGGCCTCTATAGAAATAGCTTATATTTTTTAGAGTTAGTCATGGATTTGATCATTTTGTAATGGATTTGATGTTTTAGAATAAATATTTTCATTCATCCATATTGATTTTGATTTATTTATTATGAGTTAGTAGTGTTGATTTTATGTGAGCTCAGACGTCAAACGTTGATTGTTTTGGATTAGTTTATTTCATGCAATTTTATGCTTTCTTAGTTGAATTTATTTTACGCAATTTCATGCTTTCGTAGATTAAATTTTCTTTCATGCCATTTCCTGCTTTCGTAAACTAGGTTCAATTTCAGTCGCATGTGCTTTCTTAGTTTAGTCACATGTTTTCTTAGATTTCAGTTGCATGTGTTTTCAATTTCAGTCACACGGAAAATTAGATTAAGTTAGTGTTACTCTGAACCTGCATATATTTTTCCTGTACCTCACAAGTTTACTCTCTCCTCGGGTTGACAATGTAAATTGTTGGATAGTTTATTAATCATTTAATACTTTTCACCAACATTTTGGCACCCTTGCCCAGGAGATGCTAAAAGGTGATCATAGTTTAAATAGATAGATAGTTTCTTTTTATATTACACAACAAGGGGGAGGGGAAACGATAAGACGTGAAGATGCCTTCACTACAAAATTTATGTGTTGTAACATCCTACGCATCCACTTTGGTGGGTCACCCCAAATCCTTGTTGTTCTCATTCACAAGCGTATTTAAATTCTGCAAAGAGTTATTCCATTTTCTGAAAGAATATTTCTTTTATGCAAGTGTGCCTTTATCTATTGTTATTTCGCATTTACATTTTTGTAATTGTAAGTTTGGATTGATTTCATTATGAACTACTTTTGATTTTGTAGCATTTTGAACTGTTTTGTATTGTTTTTATTTTGTAGCATTTAATTTGATTACCAGTAAAATGATTTTAGGATGAATATAAATTTGGAACAACTCACTCAAATCCTAGAAAAATTCAGGATCTCCTCTTCCTCTTCCCAGGAAGAGGAGATCTTGACAATAATCAAAGACTTAAATTCTCCTCCTGAAGCAAAAGAAGAATTGACATTCAAAGAATCATGTAAGAACAACTATCCGAACAAGAGATTGAAGAGGACAAATAAGAGTTTTCGGGTGAGGTGAATCAGAACGAAAATCACTCATACAAAAGCTTCATCAAATAATGATTCCAAGCAAGTATCAGGTTAGATCGGTTTTGTTTTTGTTTTTACTTTGCTAAATCACTCTTTCAACAATTATTTTTTCATATTTTTGTATATTCTAGATTTCATTTTGTGAAATTAGATGTAAATATTTTTTACTTCTTTTGCATGTATGGTTCCAATGGAAGTTTCATTACATGTAAATCATTGTAATTTTCATTTAGAATAGACTAGGTAGTTTTAGTTTTCATTTCGAATAATTAGGAAGTAGGAAGCTTTCAATTATTTTCAGAAATAATGACAATAAAAGAAAAAAAATCATTTTATTTTAAATTTTTTAGTTTGCATTAGAACAAAATTTTAAATCTTTTAAATCGAGGTTTTCTAAAAATTTAGGAATAAATTGTAAAAAACTTTCACCCTTTAATATGGAACGAGACCTGAAAAACAACCAACAAACATAAAAAAAACACGAAATAACATAAATTAAAAAAATAAAAAAATTTCTGTTCATTCCATTTTCTCTGCGCATTCATCCTTTCACGCCAAACGACAAATATTAGAAAAGAATAATAATAAGAAAACACATAAAAATATAAAACTTAAAAAAAAACAGAACACTTTTTCAAAACCCTAGTTGCTTGCGCATTTGGCTTTCCATAAATTTCACTCTCCATTGAACAACTGGTGTTAGAACACTGTTGGGTATAGAATCAGATTAACCTGAACTGCCCTTGCTTGCCTTTGCTTGATTAATGTAAATTTATGGCTCTCCTTTTTTTGGTTTTCGATGTGACTTAGGACCTAGTTTATATCTGGATCTATTCACAAGCATAATTTTAGTGGCCATGGAGACCTCTGCCTTGATTTATTCAAACTCATGCACTATGGAAGAAGTGTTTAAATACCGTAGAAGATGCTGATATACCACCATTCATGCTCTTGCCATTAAGGTCAGACACTTTTACTCGCTCCGTGACCTAGAGAAAGAGAATTCATGCATGTAGGATATGCCAGTAAATTATGGGAAGTTAACTTGCCTAATTTTACCTTCATCCTGTACGCCATAGTGCACAACACAACATTTTCATGCCACAACAGAGATCAAAGCTCCGACAAAGTTGCCAAGGTTGTTTTCATGAAACCAACATTATACTCATCAATCAATAGTTATGCATAAGACTCGTCCGTGTTGATTCCGCGGGATAGAAGAGGAACACAGGTCACCTTAAACCATATAGGATTTTTCTGCATCCACATAACTGCGATCTATAATTATTGGTTTATGAGTGTAACTCCACCAAAAGACCACCCATTCAACATTCTTTTCGAATCTATTTTCAAATGTTTTTCCACAAATATCTTACGGGTTGTCAGCCAAAGATAACGTAGAATGCCTCAATATTTGGAAGGAGGATATCATATCTCATGTGACCTTATCTCTTTGAATGATTTTTCCATCTTTCCCAGGCGATAACTGGTAGGATGAAGACAAATCATCACATTTTTCTCCACAAGTCACTTTGTTTTGGTGCTATCCCGCCATATTATCTTCTAGATTACGTATCACTATTTTCATCTTGAGATACTTCGAAAGGCAATCAAAGACTCATCATTTGATCCAATCGTCGATGCAGTTAACTATCATGATAGTTTTCTATTAATATTGAATTCCCTTGGATTGAATGAGCAATGCGTACTTGTTATATTTGTGACATCTGACATATACTACTCATATCAGGCATACTGAGACTTTGTCTATCCATATTTTTTCATCTATCGAGAGGCTTTTGGATGGACTTGAAGCTAAAATTCATATGGTTCATGATTATTTCAGTGAGGATGAGTGGTAAGCAATAACTGATGTACTGAGCTCTAATTCACGTCAAATTGCTGAACTATATGCTTTTAGGAAAAACAATTCCTTTAGAGAGATTCTGGAGGAAAATAATCCTAGTGGATTTAAGGATATCATCGACATGTATCTAAGACATTTACAGGTAACTGTGGTAAATCCAACAATGGAAGAAGCGTTGGAACTTTTGAAGACATTTGCCATAGATGTCCGTTGTCACAAAATTAAAAACAGTAGGTTGATACATGGAGTTCCTTCGAGATACTGGGACCACTGGATATTGTAACTCCCTATTTCACTACTCCATCCTTTCCACATTCCCAAGGCAGAGGGAGTTGTTTGCATGTAATTTTGGCATCGACGTCCTCTTTCACTACAACAATGATTGTGTGCATTCTTACTTGATGGACAACTTCCTATTGGTGGGTTTCAATGCTGTGGGAGTTGAAGGTGAAACACTACTTCCAAAGATGGAATCACAACCACATTAATTGATCCCGCTAACATTGATTCTCTTAATTTGGATTTGGAGCAAACAATGTTTCTCTGTTCTTCTCAGAGTCTTCCACAAACCCTTATCTTCGATGCTTTGATATGGAGTTACTCTCCAAGATATGTCATAGAAAGGGTGTATCAGTTTGTATAGATTGTATTGCATGTGGTGCAAACGTTGTATTGCACTCGGTAACTAAGTATATCACAGGATGATAGAATCTTGGGGAGCCACCTTAGAAGCTCCATATCATTCCGACATGAATTTGACCATTTCACGACCCTAGCAATGCCAATGAGATAAATTAGAAATTTTTAACTCCAAATGCATTGGCTTATGTCTATGATATTCACAATAGAAATTATTTCTGATTTGTTGCTCACTGGGAAAGTTACCTTTTGATTGAACATGCTTGTAGTAGTCATCATGAAAAGGCTCGCAAATGGGTCTCATCTGTCTTACTCGCACCTCAGCTATGATAGGAGTCCAGATGATGGCGGTTTCTTGTTGAAGGAAGAGATAGATTTAATGTTGCTCGATTGTGCACTACTTTCGCTAAGTTGTGGCATGTATAAGTGGAAGAACAACTACTGGAGCACATTAGAAAAAATAGTTCTTACGCAGAATGTCAACATATCAGCTTTCGAGCTAGCTCTCACTCATCCCAAACCGTATGAAGGTGAACAATTGTTCAAACACTATCAACATTTCCCTTGTTCACAATTTATCCTTGCAATCATACCTTGTCGTAGTGGATGGGAAGGACAACTCCTTGTGCACTAATTCGCAGCCCCAGCATGAGTGCATCACCAGATCAGAGAGTTCAGCAAAAGAGAAGAATGATCCTGATAATCGTGGGAGCAATCATTTGTACACCTATTTATTTCTGTTCAAACTGCAATTGAATACATCAGGACTTCTGATCAAAATTCACACACAATTCACAAATTCATGAAAAGTTGTGTTGTTATTTTGTTGATATTTGCATTCAATTGCATGTTTGCACCTGTACCTATTGTTAAAAGAAAAACCACGTGAGAAATCATTGTGTGACAAATTCTGTTGATTTTGTGAAGAATATACAATTTTGATGCTAGTGTAAAAGAAACCATGACCGAATGAAAACCATGTATTTTCCTTTCATGTTAGCTTACGATAAGGTATGTCTGCCTTTTCTACCGATACTTCTTTTATAGGTTAGGAAAATAGGTTCACATTGAAAGAAACCACCTACTAAATAATTTAATGCTGCATTGGAAAGACAAGTTGTCTGGGAGGTTTGGAATTTTTCTTTATGGTCGTGGCAGTATTCATATTCAGAAAAAATAATTAACCTTGCACGTAGTCAACTTAGATTTAATTCCAATCCACAGTTCATATATAAGTGTGCACAAGCATTTGTTAAAAACATAATTTCACGTTTTTTTAGTTAGGCTTTATGGTCATTGTAATAAAATTCAAATTAGTTTATATATATATATCCCATGGGGTGTAGAATAAACGGTGAATGGGTGTATTGTTAAGGCACTCCTTGTGTAAGGTCACCGGTTCGAAACTCTGTGGGTGTTTACTTACCAATACACACACACACACACACACACACACACACACACACATATATATATATATATTTTCCAGAGAAAAAAATCATTTATTCATCGAATAACATGGACTGCTCATAAGAGATTACATCACTGCATTTGAAAGTTCATTAGAACTTCCATCACTTCATTGTTCATTATACAAATACTCAACCTTAGATTTTTACATCATTTGCTCATAGAGCTTTCAAAATACCTCATCCTTATCCACTGTGTACATCAATGAGGAAAAATTGTTTTTCAAAATGCTCAGTCTGTGCGATCCAAACACAAGCCCGAGCCTCGACTACCCTTGTAGCGTGCTGTGCACGGGGTAGTCTCTGTCATCCAAGAAATTGATAGTTGTTGCTGAATCTTTGTCCCTGTTAGCCCTGTTGACACACCAATCTTTTGAACAGTGATTTCCTGTTATATTGGAGAGTAAAACAAAGTGGTTGCGCCTCTTGCGACAACCTCTCCTTCTATAATTCCCTGGCTGGATAGCTGATGCTTGCTTTGACGGGGTAGCAACCTCTGTGTTATATTCTCTATAGATGTGGTTGAATAGAACTACTTCAAAATTTGGTTGTAGAGCATGAATTTCCTTCAGTAGGTTGTGCAGATGGGGGGATCTTATGTTATTCTTCCCTATTGCCCTATCTATTATAAATTTTGAGTCTCCGTATATGTGCAACCTTGAAATCAGTTTGTCACATGCTATCTTCATTGTTTCCCAGAGTGCCGATAGCTTCGCTTTGCTGTTAGTAGCCCTTCCCAATCCAAGCTTGAAAGATATTTTGTTCGACTCATCTATGAAAATAACACCTCGTGCGCCACCTATGGGTAGATCTCCTTGACTGGAACCATCAAAGAAAGCCCAGGGAAAACTTTTGTCAATATCTGGAGGCTTGACAACTCTTGTTTTTCCATTTTTAGGGGAAGACTTGTGTTCTTGATTCTTCTGCACCGGTAGAGTTGATGTGATGTCAATGGGAGTCTATAGATTTTTGAATATCACTCTGTTTTGTGTCTCCCATATGGTGTATACAAAGAGAATAGGAAAAGCAACATAATTACATACCGTTCGGTTATTCCACTAGGATTGGGCTCTCTGCTCCCAGGTTCCTTCTGTGATGTTCATCCTAGCTTGGTTTATAGCCCGAGCTGCACTCTTCCACACCTGTCCTGCATAAGGACACGAACCAAACAGATGATAAGTAAGTTCTTCCCCTGATTTACACAAAAAACATATGCTTGGTCCTTGAAAGCCTCTTTTCCTCAAATTTTCCCAAGTCAATAATTTGTTGTTTATTGCTAGCTAAAAGGTAAGTGAAGTTTTCATAGGGTCGTTGGATGCCCACAGAAACCCCCACCACCATGATTTTTCACCTTCATCTTGCTCTATGATTTCCATTTCATAACCATTTTTTGCTATGTAATCTCCATTTATAGAAATCCTAGTCCAAATCAATTTATCCTGTTCATCTTCATTAAGGTTAACAAAATTTATCTCCAATGGATGTACAAAACTATTTCATCTCTCTGCATCATCACCCTCCATTCCAGCTCTCTTTCATTTTTCCAGTTTGTTCTGCCTAGAGGGTAAGGATGCTCAAATTGTACATTTGCACGCTTGAAGCATCTTTGTTCTCTCAACTTGTTGATGACAAATATAGGTAATTTGTAATTCCCCCCTGCCCCTTCCCATGGGTCTTCTCCTATCTTGACACTCTTCTCGTTTTTTATTTTCTGTGTTGTCCAATTTCCAATGAGTGGGAATGCCAAGACTTGTTAGGGTTTCTAAACCAGTCAATCAAGGTCATGTCGGGGAAATATTTAGAGCATAAGACTCTTCCCCAAAGGGTATCTATGTTTTGGACTAGTCTCCATAAATATTTGGCCGCTAGTCCTTTGCAAAAGAGCACATGGTTTTTAACACTCACCAAGCTCCTTGGGTAGAGCGATAGTTGTCCATTTTTCCAAGGGTGTGCCTTCATTCTCCTTGCTTGTTGTCCATAAGAAAGAGAAGCACTTCTTCCTGATTTTTATTAATATCCCCTTGGGTATATAAACTATTGATGCCCAGTAGACTGGAATGCTTTGGAGAACTGCCTTAATCAAAACCAACCTTCCACCTCTAGACAGGAACCTGTTTTCCCAGGAAGAGACTCTTGCTTGTACCTTTTTATAAAGCCACATCCAATCTTGAAAAGCATAACTATTAGGTTTTAGAAAAAATCCTAGATACTTGAAGCCTGCAGACATCAGATTGGTAGGGTAAGAGAGAATATCTTTTGACTGTTGAATCAGTTCTTCTGAGCATTCATTGTGAACTAGCATAGACTTGTCTATTTTTATTTGCATTCCTATAGCCTTCTTGTACTTCTCTATCAATGATGCAAATTCCTACAAGTTTTCCTTTGTACCAACCCCAAATAGGAGTAAATCATCCACAAATAAAGTATGCGTGACTTCTTCCTCGCTTGACACCTTGACTCCCTCAATCTTCCCTTCTCTTTTTGCTTTCAGGATCAACCTGCTTAGTGCATTTGCTACTAAGAGGAAAATGAAAGAGGATAGAGGGAATCCCTATCGAATTCCCCTCGTAGGTATAAAGAAGGTAGATGGAGAGCCATTGATGAACACCGCAAAAGAGGTGGATTGAATGCAACCCATTATCCAATATACCATTTCCATATCCGTCCCTAACTGAATAAGAATCAGCATTACAAATGTCCAACTTACTTTATCATAAGCCTTGGACAAGTCTAGCTTCATTGCAAAGGCATTCTGTTTTTTCCTTCTTGATGGAATGTATTGCTTCCTGAGCCAGGGAAACCGCATCTAGGATTTGCATGTTATGTAGAAAGCCAAATTTCTCTTCTGAAATTACCTTGCTCAAGATTGGTTTGATTCTTTAAGCAATCACCTTTGCTATGAATTTGCAAATCATGTTATAGCATGAAATCGGTTTGAATTCTTTGAAGGATTCTTCCTTCTACTTCTTTTGGATCAATGTGATGAAGGTGGATTTTATACTCCTATTGCAGCTGCAACAATTTTCCAGATTTTTGAAAAATTTTGGACCCTCCTTTTAATTTTATCTTGCCTGGATTTACTTGGTTTCCTGAACTCGGTTGTTCCTCTGCTACAATTTTGAATTTTTGAGTTTGATTTGAGGTAAACTGTTTTCTTTCATTTCAAAGGTTGAATGATCTAAAAAGCCTTTGTCTAGCTAATGTTTTTTGACTTTGGAAACTTCAAGTTTTGATTTGTAAATGTTTTCATTTATCGCTGTCGAAAGTCTTTTGAACAGTGAATCGGGGCCGTAGTTCTCTACACAGCTGCCATTGCAGAAGCTAAATGATGAATGTTCTGATGGATAGCCCTTATCTTTTTCGATGCCGTGGTTTTATTGTTTTAACTTTATCTTTTCTTTGTGCTATCGGAAGGGTTTTTGACTATTGATCGGAGGGCTAGTCCTTTGCGTCACCGACACGGCAGCGGCGTTGAGCTCACCATCACCGATACTTAGTCATTAAAACTTTCGATCGCCATAGTTTTCATTTGAAAGCGGAAGCCGTAGTCTAATTTTTTCCCGTCATTGCGGCGGAATAGTACATTATTTTTTCGATGTTTAGTTGGTTTATCTGCTGATGCTTTTCTAGCTAGTTCCCTGTTGCTCCGATCGTCGACAATTTTCTATTGTCACGGAAGCCTTAGTCTATATGACTTCCGCCGTTGCGGCTTTTTAGTGAACTAACCTGCCGATTCATTAGTGGTTCCGATCTTCGACGCTTAACTATCGGTGGTTTTTAGTCGTTGGCATCACCGACACTGCAGAGATGTTAAATATTATAGCTCCGAAACTTAGCGTTAAAGGTCTCTGACGTCGATTGACTTAATAGTCTCGCGGGACCCGTAGTCTGTTCACTGTCCGCCGTTGCGGCTATGAATAGGACTATTCTTCCATAGTCTTTAGTTCTTCCGATCGCCGATGGTTTTCATTTGATCGTGGAAGGGCTAGTTTGTATGTCTTCCGTCGTTGCTGCTCCTTAGCGAACTAATTGTCCAATGCTTAGTGTTCAAAACTGCCGATAGGGTCTTCCCGCTGTTTTCATGGGCGACGGAGGTTTCTGTTTTTGGTCGAGTTGGGGTTTCTACGAGATGAAGAGCATAGGTTAGGGTTTATATTTGGCGGTTACATTGTTATGATTCATGCTTTCATGATTTCGAGTTAGTCCAGATGTGGCCTAGATTGAGGTAAAGAGTCTTTTTATTGAGCTTGTGATTTTAGTTTGGACAATGGATTTAGCGGATTTCAAGACACAAACTCGCAGGATTTCTTTGTTTTGTCATATTTTCATGCATTAACACTGTATATAGTTTATTTTACCGAATGCATACGGAGAAGGTAAATGGGCTGATACAGTTTTTTGGTTATTCATGATAAGGTGATTACTGCTGTAGAGAAGATATGTCTAGAAGACAAAGCAGAAGAAAGAAGGCAGCAAGGAAGAAAGAGGAAGAAAATGAAGAAGCATAGATGAAGAAAGAGAAGAAGAAAGTAAGGGTCTGAGATCTCAACAAATCGATAGCAGCAAAGGCCCAGGATTGGGAAAAGTTCATCAACAACCAAGCTGGTCTCTCTTTATAAAAGTGCTATTAAATTTTACACACTTACACACTTTAGATTGCAGCCCCAAGTGACTTGTGACTCTGAATCTCAAGTCACTTGGGGCTGCAATCTAAAGTGTGTAAATGTGTCAACAACTACGACTATAACAAAAAAGAACTACTAGTCTACTACTAGGCCTGGAGCGAGCTCAAAACTTTGTGCCTACTACCTATGTGAAACTCGCTACCAATGTCCACTCTTTTTTTCGTCAAAATGAAATTTAAAAGGTCAGTTTGATGAGTCCTTTTCTATAAGAATTAATTTCTTGCATGACTATCATGGACTATATGGATTTGTTGAATGTGAACTATTTCATTTTCAGCTGTTGTCCATTAACTGTGAGATCGTTCTAACTCTTTCAACCTATGTTCTTGTTATGAATGCGCTCTAGTTTATTCCATGAAATTTCCACTATGAGTAATGAAGGATTTTCATAAAAAATGAGCTATCTTGTTGTTCATATATCTATTAATGTTCATGTGTTTTGAATTAAATAATAGCTATTTGTGATTTTTCTTAATGCATGCGCAGAAATACATTACTCATTGATAAATAATAATCTTGCTCCCTAGGGATAGGTCATATAGTTAGTTTTAGTTTCTTGCTGTGTGTGATTTAGATGCGAGTGAGTTAAGACAAGAGGTAAGAACCTGTGCATCACATTGTGACTGCTCCTCATATTCTCTATCAATCTACATTCTTATATAGGCACTTGCATATCATACTTAAACTCAAAAAACTAAAATATACACGGTGGACCGGGCCGTAACCGGTAAAACCTTTAATTTTGTTACTTGACCTATGGTAGCCGGACTGTAAACTGGATGAATTCCCCATACCAAACAGTAACGGGATAGTAGGGAACATTTACTGGGGAGAATCCCTAACTATTGTTACCTGCAAATTTCCAGGCATCAACAACTCCCTAGAACCTTCCCAGCCTTTCGAGATTCTTTGACTACCGCCAATATGTATCCCTTTATTTATTCATATAACCCTAAGAAGAATTCCAGGGTAAAGCCATCAAGCCCCAAGCTTTTACCTTTTTGGAAGGACTGTAAAACCTACTTTACCTCCTCCTCCAATATATATTTAGTTAGTTCCTCATTCATATCCTCTGTAATTACTCCAGGGAACATATCTAAGACCTCTAGAATATTTGCAACTGGGAAGCCTTCCGGCTCTCTAAAAAGCCTTTGAAAATGATCTACTACTGCTTGAGTTTTTTCTGAGAAAGACCTGGCCCATGACCCCTGGTTTGTCCTAATTTCATGGATTGTGTTAATACTCTTCCTTTGGGAGGCATATTTATGAAAAAACTTAGTGTTCTGATCCCCTTCCTCCAGCCAAAGGGCTCTACTCTTAAACCTCCATTTCTGCTCTTCTTGTAAAAACATTGAGTCCTTCTTGCCTTCCAGCTCTTTTAAGACCCCTAATTTATCTTCTTTGAACACTCCTGCTTCATTATTATCATATATCTCTTTGATATGATCTTTTACATGTCTCACTTCTTCTTGTTGTCTTATTCTATACTTATCATCCCAATCTTTTGAAATCCTTTTGGCTTTGGCCAAATTGTCTGCAAATTGTTGCATAAGAGAGTGATTATGAACTTCCTGTAAAGGTTCCCAGGATTCTAAAATCAGGTTTCGATACTCTTCTTCTGCCATCCCCTGTGGTTTAAATTTAAAGGGGGAGG
Source organism: Pseudotsuga menziesii (assembly GCA_001517045.1). NCBI lineage: Eukaryota > Viridiplantae > Streptophyta > Pinopsida > Pinales > Pinaceae > Pseudotsuga > Pseudotsuga menziesii. The sequence goes on along the minus strand of LPNX010203759.1, from coordinate 41,093 downwards.
GGGATTTCTCCTCCAAGGTTCTGACTATTAGGACTATTGGATGATGGTACAAATTAACTCCCATTTCCATAGTGCCTTGCATAATAAGGTCATTCCTAATTAGGTTTTCTGAAATAAAAAACCTATCCAGTCTTTTCAAAATGGCCTGCTCGCCTCCCCTTCTGTTTCTCCAAGTAGGAACTAATTTTAATGGATCCAGATCGATTAGTCCTTTATGATCAAAGAGGTGATTAAAATAGGGTCCTAGGGCATCCCCTATAGCGTTTTTGCCCCAAATTTACTTATTGGAGAGGGTTAGGTTAAAATCACCCCCTGTAATCACTTCTAGGAGATCCAACGCTCCTGATTTATCCAATCTCTCCCAGAACTATTTTTTTTATCATAGAAGGGTCCATACATGTTAAGGATGAAGAAATGCTTCCTAGTCTTACTATTTTCTAACTCCGTTCCCAAAAATGGACCATAACGATTGACAGAGATTAACCTAACCGTGGGGCTCCAGGATGTTAAGGTTCCTCCTGAGTGACCTTCTGCGTCAGTACTTGTCATTCCCCATCCCCCAATACACTCCTTAATAATCTCCTCATCCTTTCGTCCTTCCGTCATAGTTTCTTGAAAAAGTAAAACTGTTGGTCTTTTGTTGGCTAATAGCCTCTTCAAGGCATTTTTTTTGGAGGACGCCCCTATCCCCCTTATATTCGGGGAGAGGATTTTTATTTAAAAACCCCTCCTGGGGTTTTGTCTCTAAGTGCCCCTGTTATTATTGATTATCTACCCCTCTTTACATCTATTACCGCTTGCTTTTGGGCCTTAGAAATGAATGTTTTCCTTCCTAACTGTGGCTTGATGAGAGAATCGAGAGCCAACCCTCTTCCGGAATTTTAGAGATTTTGGAGCGCAGGTTATAAAACTTCCCTGGGTCTGTATGTGGATAATCCCTTGTTTTAGTTTTACTAATCAATTGAAATCCTTGAGATTCGTCTTCTGATAACTCATTAATATCTAAGCAAACAGAGCTAGAAATGAGTTTCTTGATAATATTACCTTTTAGTCCCTTTCTTGATGTCCCTTTCTACCGTGGCCCACTTAAGACACTATTGCTGAGTTGCCCTATTCCTGTGCTTGCTTTCCTGTTGCTTATGTGTCCACCTTTTGTGCTTGCTCCATTGTCCGTTCTCTCTCTAACTTTTCAAGCCTCTCCTATTACCTTTTGTAGCCTTACGTCCTTTTCTGAATCACACTCAACACCTTTAACTATTCTACCACCTTCCTGTTGATGTCTGCATGCTTCGCCTCTACTCATTCCTCCTTCTAAACCCTTTTCTGCATTATCTTTGTTGCTTTCGTGCTCACCTCCTATATGTTCCTTTTCAATTACTTCACTCTCTTCAACACCTTTCTCATTACGGGGCTCTCCAGGCACTTCATCTTCACCACCCTCTGCGTTGTTCGTAAGACCAGACTTGTCTTACTTCTTCGTCGTTGTCTTCCTTACCTAGACTTTCTTGAACCGAGCTTCCCTCCCTCCTCTTGCGCAGTCCTTCTGCAGATTCCCAACTTCTCGACATCCATAACATTGGAACGTGATCTTCCAATAATCCAATCTTTGTCTCCACTGGCTATCAGGCATTTTGATTACTAATTCCTCAAAAATTCCATTTCTCAGGTCCATCTCCACTAGAAATTTTACGCATCTGTGGTTGAATTTGGTATCCCATCCATCCTCCAAAGCCACGAAATTTCCTAACTTGTTCCCTATTTCTTCAAGGCACTCTTCTTACTAGAAAACCATGGGAAGCCCTGGTAATATCACCCATATTTGTTGCTGGTTATGGGGCTCCTTCCCAGCATCAAAGTCTATCCCCCATTTTTTAAAATCAAGACCGGACGTCCCCCACTGCCATTTCCTATCTAGCAACTTACGTCCGTCTTCCTCCTGTTGCAGCTTCAACAGGAACCAACCTCGCGACAAAACATGGAGATCAGGTTTATAACCCAATTCATTCTCCCAATTATTTTTCACCCATTTTTGCATTGCTTCCTTTCCTGAATTCTTCTCGTAAAACCAACCTACCAGTGCTAAGCTCAGATATTCCGGTATCTGCTTAATTTGAATGTCCTTACCGACTGTCAATTCTGCGAAGTTCTTCATCGGTCCAATACCTTTGGATTTCTTTGGTTTTTTATGCTGATGCTTGCAAGATCATGGCTCATTAATATTTTGCCTACATCGAAATTTTTAGAACGTCCCCTGTTAGTTGGATATTCCTTCGTATGTGCTGCTGTACATCACATTTATTCTGCCATCTTTTCCGTCTACTCCACCATACAATGAACCTATTTCTTTGTACAAAATATCGTATCCTCCCACTCATCTTCTTGATAATCGACTTCGTCAAGCTGCATACTGGTTTGTTGTTAACCAATCCCTTTAGAAATATGAGCTTTGTCTCCCGGTTAGCAAACCCCATCAACTTCGAAAAAATAAAAAAATAAAACCGTTCCTCTCCTGCTCCCTTCCGAGGTTTGTCCCTCTCTCGCCTCTTGCTCCTTTTGCTCCTTGTGCCTTTCCACAGAGCTCCATGGCGCCCCCCATATATATATATATATATATATATATATATACTAACCAAAATTTAAAAAATTACAGAAACAATTGAGAAATAATAATAAAAGGTTTTTTTGTGAATAAACAAAACTTAATTTTTTTTGTTGCTTGCATTTATTAAGAATAACAACACAAAAAAATAAAATAAGAACATATAAATAATAAAAAACACATTAGGTAAATAAAAAAAAATCATAAAATTAAAAATTGCAAATGAACTTGGAATCTTATTAAAACCAAATTTTATGCTTGCTACGCTAACTTGTTTTCGCAAGTCACTCAAAAACAGGTTTTGACAAGAAGGATTGCTTAAGATGCATTACTACTTTCAGGTATAAATGCATTTCATTTATTTTCTTTGACTTGGTTTGTTAAATACATATTTTCCTGTATTTTCAATGCTCTCACAAGCTTGTTGCAAGAAAATGCTAACCTTTTATAGGTTCAAAGATGATCGAATTGCATGCAGAAGTGTTTTCAAGTATCACATAGACTTTTCATAAAAATGTTCCATTGAAAACTTGAAGGAGTTGAGTTTCCATTATGTATGTCATGACATTTTCTACCATAACAAAACTCTTTCGAAACCATTCACAGCATGACATGATCATTTACCCTTATCTTTCTATGTATATTAGCCATCTATGTATTGAAGTCCACCTTTCATTTCCTTATCCATTATGAATTCATACGTCTTCCTTTATGAGTTGCATACATCCATTCCTTATTTTTGAGTTCATTTTTTTTCTTCATAAATAAAGCCATTCAATATTCCTTTCCATGATTGAATTACCTTGTTATCCTTGTCATAAAAACTGTTTGATCCGTGAGATATTTTATCTATAATCCTACCAATAATTTTGTACAACTCGTGTTAACTGATGTGGGATTCCTTAAGGCCCACCTTTCAACAAGTATTGCCCCATCGACCTCGGCACCTTATCTGGGATAGAGATTAGAGTTCCTTTTAGTACATTGAGGCTTGCATGCTTTAATGGAAAGTTCTCTCACTAACAATCATGGGAATACATCAATGTACATTTATTGTTAGATCTTGCAAGTTGCTCGACATCATCTCATTTAATATTCTCACTTCGCAAGATGTACTTAGGCATATTGGAGCTCACTGACATCAATGGTGAGCTTTCCTCACATTGGTTAACGACATACATTAATGGTCGGTAATCCAATGAATTTTTTTCATGTTCGACGTCGACACATTAATTCACATGAATAGAATTGTATTGTCGGGTTTTGCAATAGGTGAAGACTATATACTTTTCATGAATCCATCAACAATTTTGCGGCAACATACTTACAACCATATGAGAGAACCATAGTTCCACTTTCAAGTTTTGACTCATACAACTAAGCAGTTCATATTCCTTCACTTCCTAGTATGTGATCGAGCAACAACATCATCTACATTCCTCTTGAATAGTCTATTAGCATTTTGGGTAAGTGAAGGTATGTTGTTTTATAATCTTTAAT